>CAUYQV010039530.1:0-15387 GCA_963574575.1 Galagoides demidoff | reverse complement strand
GATTGCATGCGAAAACCCCACACTGTACCCCAGAAGTGCATTAATGTACATAGTTACCATTCAATAAAATTAAAAAAAAAGAATTATTAATCATGGTGTTAGAGGATGCAACAAATTCTAAAGAGCTCTGCTTGCTGTAGGATTAAAAAAAAAAAAACCATATATTTGACCTTTCTTTGGCTGCCTTCAAAGTCAAAACCCAGGGTCCTCTTAAATGAGCATGTGTGATTAATAGCTGCTTTCAGGCCACACACAACACCGGGCCTCGGGCCGTCACCGCTGCCCTAGTGATCTGCCTTTCTCGATGTTTAGCTATATCTCATCTACAACAATGCGCTGCCCTCATTCTTGTGCTAATGTTATTTTTGAAAGGTTTAGGCTCAAACCCCTCAAAATGTATTTCTAATTTATAGGCAGCATGTTGGAAGTAAAAAAGGACAGTCTGTGGGAAAAAAACAAAACCTAGATTAATCACCAGCTGTGACCTTCAGCAACTTATTCCTGTTCTCTAATCCTCAGTTTCCCCACCTATGAAATGAAGATGTCAATATCTCTTCTTCAGATTGCGATGAAGTGTAAATAAGATAAATATCAAAGGGAGGAACACGGGACCTGATCCATCACCTTCCCCTCCAGATTTATACACTGTCACCTCTCACCAGCAGCCAGGTCTATAGCCTTACCCAACCAGGTGCAGGTCCCCAAACACGCGAAGCTTTCGCTTGTATCCATCACTTTAGTCCACAATAAACACTATAAAGCGATTAAGCAAGGTGCCTTGGCTGATGATAACCTGAGGGTGCTATAAAGAAATTTACACGATGGCCATCTTTCTGCCCAACGAGGGAGCTGTTCCCAACTCAGACTCTCAGCAGGAAGGGAATCTATGTATGTAGAGACCTTGAGAACATCTCTCCTATACCCACAGTGTACTGAAAACACTGAGTCTGATCAGCATGCTATGATCTCAGCAAAGGCAGTACAGACACAGAGTGGCCGTGTTAAAGGGACAAAGGGAGCTGCATCTCATAGCTTCATCCAGCATTACCAGAGTACACAGGAGGAGGCGAGGCTCCTAAAGAAATCACTCCATACCACTGGGGCTCTGGGACTATAGTCTTTGTGTAAGAGTGATAAATTAGAATTAGGAACAAGAAAGCTCACATAAGAAAAGTAGTTCACATTAGAAACTAGCTAATGATGGAGAAGAACATCACTGAATTGAATCCAAAATTCATCGAACCTTTCATTAAAGCCACACAGATGAAGGGTCATTCTCAGTTTTATTGTTTACTGTTTTCTTGTGACAAGAAATGTGGAATTAATATCATAACCCTCTGTAGACCCCAATGGTCTATTTTTTATAACATAGCACTTGAAATATATTTGGTGTGTTTAATAAACAATGGGTCCAGAAATTCTCATCCAAAATTTTTCTTTTATGAATTTCTCAGTTTTTAAAAAAAAATCTCAGTATTGATTCTATGTATCTCGTTTGAAATCCTTCTATGCACCAAGGACTCTCCTCATCATGGAACCTGTAATAATCCTGGCAGATAATAGCCCTGACCATATGCAGCTTATCATTTAGTGGAAAGAAAATATAAACTAAAGAAATAAAAAGTTCTGGGGTGAAGGGGACTGAATCAGGGTAAAGGAAACAAGCAGCACTGGAACAGGGTTGCTATTTATTCAGGGTGGTCATGGAAGATCTATAACTTGACATTTGTGTAGATACTTAAAGGAAGGGAAGGGCAGGCCAGGTGTATATTGTGGTGATGAGTGTTCTTGGCCATGGTAATAGCTGAATTCAAAGCCCCTGATGTGGGAACGCAGCTAATAGTTCCAGGAATTTCAAGAAGCCCAACTGAGTCCGACTTGAGTCACAGGAGATCACAGCAGAAGGCTCAGGGAAGGTCAGTTCTCCCACCGTCTTTAGGACATTTAAATGTTTGGAGTTTTTACTCTGAGTACAGTAAAGACCATTGAGAGTTTTGTGCTAAAGAGCAATACTGTGTCTCTTAGGTTTTAAGAGAATCTCTCTGACTTCCATGTCAAGAAAAATGGACGTTGGGGGTGAGATTAAGCCATGGTGACAGCAGGTAGACCAGTCAGAAGGTGTGATGACAATTCATGGAGTAAGAAATTGGTGGCACCCGAACCAGTGTGATTGATCTGGAGGTGTGATAGGAGTCAAAGACTCTCCCACTCTGGATTAGATAGAGAGATACGTGGGTCAGGTAGCCCATGGCGTGGAGGCAAGAGGAGTCTCCAGGGTATACAGAAACAAGTGAGTGGCATTTCTCTTGCCTTCCTCCTACGGAATCAGGAATTGAAAGAGTATTTTTTTTATTGGCAATAATATGGATTGCATTTACATGTATTTTCTCTTCCTGGAATTCTTTTTCCTGTTAATAATTTTATAACTCCTAATGGACCTCCAAATCTCAGCTTGAATGTCCCTTGGGCCTGAGACACTGTACCACTGATGACCATCTCCAATCCCAGGCCTCTAATCTAGTTTAAGGGCCTTTCCTAGCCTCCCAGGGCTGCCATAACAAGTGACCACAGATTCTGAGACTTAAAACAACAAAACTTTACTCTCTCACAGCTTGAAATCAAAGTGTTGGCTGGGTCGATTCCCTCTTCCAGAGGTGTCCAATCTTCGTTTTCTTTTCTGCCACACAGCAGAAGAAGAGGCATTGTCTTGGACCACACAAAAAACCAAATATCAACCAAAGCTAATAAGCAATTACAAAAAAAGGTCTGTGCGTAATTTTTGTAATATCTGACATATGACAGATAGCCTCACATAAGCTATGTGCAGCCTGTGAACTGCGGGCTGGACACTCCTGCTCTCTAAGGCTGTGAGGGAGAAGAATCTTTTCCATGTCTTCCAACCAGTTTCTGGGAGCTGCCAGTGACTCTTGATGTTCTTTGGCTTCTGACTTTATAACTCCAAGCTCTGCCTTCATCTTCCCATGGTATTGCTCTAGACATCACTGTGTTGAATTGCCCTCTCATTTTTGCATAATGATACTCATAATTGAATCCAAGAGCCATGCTAAATCCAGAATGATGTCATCTTAAGATCCTTAAAACTACATCTGCAAAGTTCCTCTTTCCAAATAAGGTCACATTGATAAGAAGGGTGTTAGGAGTTGGGTATCATTTTGGGCTCCACCATTTAACCTACTACAGAGGCCTTCCCTTACTCCTCCAGAGAACACTATGTGCACTTCACACAGCATCTATCACAATGTCCTATGACTGTCTTTTTACTGATCTGTTTTGCTACTAGATTTGAGCTTCAGAAGCCTACAGATCATGTCTTTCATCTGTCTCCAGTTCCACTCCGGCATTATTTGTTCTGTTCTTGCAAGTAATACATAATCAACACTTCTAATTGAATAAAGTGATTACCAATCGCAGAGTACACTTAGAGACCCAGCAAAAGATTTAGCTGAGTCTTATCAATCAATTAAACATCCAGTTAGCGCCTGAAGAGATGCTTAGGTGACTTTCTTAAACACTCAGGTGTTTTCTTATTCCTTCATTAGCCATTGATAATATTGTCAGTTGCCATTTGCTCTTTCTCAAAATTGGGATCAGAAAAAGCTTTCAACTTCTCTATCCAAGAGGTATACCAAAACAATTATTAGTGCAAAGAACCAATATAAAACAGTGAGCACAAGAGAAAACATCTAGGTAATAAAAATTAATGAAAATATCAACCAGAAATTACATTTTTATCGTGTCTCAAATTAGGAAAAAAGGAACTCGTGATCTCTGGCTATAAAAGCTGAAAAGCAGAGAAGCAGTTGACAGGGAACAAGGAGAAGTCGAGATGGGCCCACAGCAACAGGAGCAATTTCAAAGATTAGAAGCAGGAAATGGAGACAATTTGCTGAATAGAAAGATGAAAAGAGAGAATGCAGAGACAGGAAAAAGGTGGACGTAGTCTCTCAGACTAGGAATCTCCTGAGCTCGCAGCTGCAGCCTCGTGGGTTTGATCGCTGAGATGCACCATCGTCTGTGAGATTTACAAAACATGCTGGCTCCACAGGGATGGTAAGTGAGATGACTGCGTCTTACTTAAGAGCTGCATGGTAAATGGCAATGTTTATAATCTAGTAGATTGTAAACCATTTAGCAAAAGGCCAAATCAATTCACGCTCATTCTCCTGTCTTCACAGGGAATTACTGTAATCACACACAGCAATACTGAGAACACATTGACCAATCCAGGACCGAGGATGGATGCTCACCAGGGCAGCACCAAGCTGAACAACTATTACAGTCTAGCCACTGTAATAACAGATTGTAATCTAGGCTACAGCTTTTGCACAAGTAACAAACACAAAAAGGTTCCTCAGTCATCAAAGACAATCTACCATGTACACACTCCAAAGC
Source organism: Galagoides demidoff (assembly GCA_963574575.1). Classification (NCBI taxonomy): domain Eukaryota; kingdom Metazoa; phylum Chordata; class Mammalia; order Primates; family Galagidae; genus Galagoides; species Galagoides demidoff. The sequence continues at coordinate 10,974 of CAUYQV010039530.1, read as the reverse complement.
TCGGATGATCAACATCAGTCTATCCTCTGGTTCAGGGCACTAAATGAAAAGGGCACTATTTTACTAATCAAAAACAATAGATTAAGTTCTGTATTTTTCTTTTCAAAATAATAGTATTTCAGAATGAGAAAAACCATGGAAGATTACAAAAAAAAAAAAAAACCATAAAACTTCAAAACTATTTTCTGGGATTTTCAGCACACTCCTTTTTAAATGCCTTGCATTCCCTGAGCAGTTTTTCATCCTAACCAAAGTAAGATCGTTTCTCACATAGGTGCTGGTGAATCACATTTCCCAGCAACTATTTAACCCTGGGTAGGTTAACTGTTCTCATACAAGTTAATGCCAACAGCATCCACTAATTAGCATCACTGGTGGGTGAGAAATACCATGTCTTCAAGTCATCTAAGTCATCACACGTATGCATAGAAGCTGTTTTTAAAGCCAGGAGAATGTGTTCCTCTTGGAATGTTTTCCTACCATGCACCCAAAAGCCGTGGTTCTAATACAGAATCAACCTCCATCATCCCGCACGTGCTCATGGCTGCGAAATGCCCTTTTGTTCTCTGATCTCCACCTCATTACTCTATGTTCAGACATTTAACTTTCCTAGTACATCACTCCTCTGCCCAAAGACCTGTGAATGCTCTTCATCATGATCTAAAGACCTCTTCCCTGACACGAGACATGACACCATTCATCATCGGGCCCCAGCACAACTTTCCTAAAGTTTCTCTCAATATCTCTCAATATGCCTGACCTAAGGGTACCCTAAATTAAATTCTCCCTCAAAACACTTCAAAGGATTTTACATGATTCTCTGCCCTGCCATCCCTCCCCCATTTATCAATTCATTCTTCAAGACTTACTACCTCCATAGGAGTCTTTCTAGGTGCCGATGAATGAAGTTAATTTCTTCTTTCTGGCTACCCTGAGCCCTTGCAGTTATCACAGCCCTTTTAAAAAGCATTTAGCATTTATTATGTGCCAGCTAGTGCATTAGTCATTCCAACACTATTTATCTCTTTTAATCCTACCCTCAAATGCTGTAAGGTAGGTATCATTATCCCAACTTTATAAATAAGAAAATAGATCTTTAAATACCTTATCAAATTTACATAGTGCTTGAGTGATAAAGCACCTGCCACATTTTATTTAAATTATTGTTTTACATGTAATTTATTTCTACTGCAGATTATAAAAGAACCCTTAAATCTTCCTTTCTGTGTCTCTTCCAGTGCTCAGCACAGGGCCTGGTACACCGCAGCTAAGTGGATAGCATGTTTTGAACAACCGAATGAAAGGATGGCAAATACTAAGGACATTCTCTGCTGTAACATGTTTTCCCATATTTAGTTTTGTTTCTTATACCTAAAGTCTGCATCCTATTGAGGAAATAGAACTCAGGTTTGGAAAATAGCTTGATCGTGAGTATACCACTTAAAGTTATCTCAATAATGCTATCTAAGAAACAAGATCCTATGTTAAACAGAATAAAGACATTATTCTGGAGAACATTTCAACCCAAGTTTCACGACAATACTTCAGCCTGTCTCAGAGCTCCCAGCCAGGTCAGGAGATGACGAACCTCCTTGTTCAGCACATCCCTGTAAGTTCACAGTCCTAGGTCACAAAGCCCATCATCCACTCTCTTTCCACCTCCTACGGTTGGCAACCTTCTTTGGAATCCCTGACGTCAAGTGGAATGCGAGCACTTCTTGCAGACACAGTTTGAACCAGCGCCTCCACGTCACACTATAACACACTTAGGTTACTTTCCATTCTGCCTCCAAGATTCTGCCTGGAAACAGCTGTGCTTGGCTCAGCTCCCAACTTTCAGGAAGGGAGATTAAATGGAATCAATGTCTTGTTAATAATAATGACTTAGTGGTTAATATTATGTATTTCTATAATTCTGTTAAAACTTAAAATTGAAGATCTTAGACAAAATGACACCTCTGCTAAATGTCTTACGATTATTTCATTCCTCAAAGAAGCCAAGCTCTTCTCCATCACAGGCCTTTTGTACTTCTTCCTTTCAGAGGTCCTCAAAATTTTTAAACAGGGGGCCAGTTCACTGTCCCTCAGACCATTGGAGGGCCAGACTGCAGGCCCCAGGATGAGTTGGCTGCTAAGCTGGACAGGTAGTGGTGGCAAAAACACCCGGTGGGCCGGATATGTCCTAGGCAGGCTGCATGTGGCCCGCGGGCCGTAGTTTGAGGATGCCTGAATGTTCATCCCCAAGTTGATCACGTGGCTCACGACCTCCCTTCATTCTAATCTCAACTCAAATGCTCCCTCCCCAGTGACCTGAGATTTTTTAAATAGCATCACTGCCCCTCTCTGTGCCTTTACCCGACTTGGTCTTTCTTCACAGGACAGTTTCCTCATGATAGTCTGGTGTCAGCAGCAGCAGAAGCAGCAGGGCTAACATTTATAGAGTACTTAATTTTTACCAAAGGCTGCACCAAGCACTTTATATGAATTGCTCATAAAATCCCCACAACTAGCTTAACAGTTGGTTCTTATTATATATTGTGATAAAGACAGGGAAACTGAGAGAAAGAGGTTAAGTAACTTACCTGAAAGAATATACAGTAAACGGCTTGCAAGTCGGGTGAGAAGGGTAAGGAGGAGTTTGTCCAGTAAATAAGAGTGAGGCATTTATCAGAGTAAAAACATGGGTGTACGCATTTTGGTGTGTGGAGTGAGCATTTGGCGGGTTTGCCTGTTTAGTGTCCATTCTTCAGTAACAGTGACACTACACACACACATACACGCACACATTATATGTATGTGTACACATACAGAGGGTACCAAAAATGCATACACATTTTAAGAAAAGAAAAAACTGTACTAAATTGTAATAGTATATACCAATAAGAAACGATGAATAGGGGGTGGCACTTGTGGCTCAGAGGAGTAGAGCGCCGGCCCCATATGCCGGAGGTGGTGGGTTCAAGCCCAGCCCCTGCCAAAAACTGCAAAAAAAAAGGATGAATACAGGTCACATTGAACACCTCTTGTAATCACAGAAGTCAAATGTAACTTGATTATTACAAATTTAATACAGTTTTTCCTTTAATAAAACATATTTACATTTTTTGGCACGCTCTGAGTACACGTGTGTATGTGTGTGTATATATGTTGTATTATTTTCAGGAATATCTTTTACGATTTTTCTCTGGTCATGTGGCTTGGGTAGAGTTGACCCCTCCAGTTCTAAGAATGGACATACATATTTATAACCAAACCAATTCAGACAGAACTTTTTCTTAATGCTATTGTGAGGTTGGGGGTAGTAGGATACACCCTTGTTTCAGTGGACCTGGTTGCCTAATACAATTCTGGAGTGCCTATGGCCGTCTTCCTAAGAATAAAACCTAATGCAGAAAATTCAGATCAAAGGAACGGGAAAAGAAAGAGAGAGAAAGATGTTTACCTTACACTACCTTGGAAATCCTGAGTCCAGCCATGACTGAGAGCAGGATTTTTAGTTGCAGGAGTCAAAAATATTCCCTGCTATTCTTAAGCCAGTGTGAGCTGAGTTGGGAGCAGTTCCAACAGAAACATTTTTTTTTTTGGGGGGGGGGCCTGGGGCTGGGGTTGAACCTGCCACCTCCAGCAGTGCCCTACCCTTTTAAGCCACAGGCACCGCCCCACACAAAAACATTTTTTATTACTATGGCATTAAACAGGCCGCCGTGTATTGAGAACTGCAACTAATTCAGACCGATGGAAACTGAAGTGCTAAGAAAATAGTGCTAGGATACAAAGCTGCAGGGAAGAGCAGACTGTGAGCACAGGTGGGAGGCGGGTGAGAGGACCATGCCGGGCCTTCCCACTGCTGGTGTACGGACCTCACTGGCAAGGTTGTAAGTGCTGCGGAAAATTCTAAGCAAACCAACACGCCCTGGTGAAGAAATGGCTCTGAAATATGAAGAACTCATTTGGGAGAAGACATCTTCTACCTTCAGGAAGATAATTTATTTTAGGGCAGTCAGCAAAGCTGCACTGCCCCAGAGGTCCTGCTGCGCTGATATCGCATTCTGTAGAAGGCAAGGCACAGCTCCTCAGAGTGAAACATCCTGGCTGGGAATGAATCCGAGACCTGTGATAACAGAGATGCCTAAGTGTTCCTGTCTCCACATCTCTACCCAACCATGTGCCAACCAAGTAACTGTGGAAAAGTCCCTTGCCACTCCAGAAGTGGAGGGAATGACCCCTGCCCTGTCAACGTCACAGTTTCAGAGAGGTCCGACGGTTTTGGAAACAGTTAAAGCTCTGTGCAAATGTTCATTAATGTTTGTGTTATCAGGAGAGAGGGGCTGAGCGTGAACTGTGACACTTATTTTCTGTGTGATGCTGAGCAAATGGTCAGGATCTCATTAGCCTCGATGGTGTGGAGTGTCCCTTCTAATACACACAACATGATTTCCGTCATTCCCTAAATCTATCCTGGTGGACAAGGTAGATGGCCCAAATTAACAAAGTACTAGTTGAAATTTTTCCAGAAAGCTAAAGCCAGGCTACTTCTGAGGCCAGAACCTAATCACAGAGAAGCCCAATAGCCACAACCCTGGAAACAGATTCCCAACATCCACCGTGAGCTACAAATGGGTTACATTTTCATGGGATGTGTGTATTTAGCTTAAAAAAGCAGTTGGTTCATTGTGCATGCTTTGGAAAAGACTTCCATAAAAAGTGTTCCATTTAAAGTCTGGCACTTAAAGGATTAAATTACAAGAAATATTCACTTGGAGTTGGCACATCATTCCCTGAAGAAACAGAATAATTAAGATGTTCGTAAAAGAAAGACTGTCACTGCATCACACTTTCACAGCCAAAACTGGCTTTGAGGTTCACTGAAATACTAAGATGACACAGGCAGGCATAATCCCCATTCTAGAGACAGGAAAACTGATGTTCCCAGTGTGACTTGATTCACGTCTAAAACACAGCATTCGTAGGTAGCACAGCTAGAATTGGAATCCCAGATCTTTTGACTTTCAATTCTCTGTTAGGCTCTATTCCCTCTCTGCATCAATTCTCCCAGGGCCATCATTACATACCACTCCTCTTTCTTGTACGCTGTGTACATAGAAGATATTATTGGATTTTGGAACAGGGAAAAAGTATAAAATTGTTATGAGAAGCCTAGACCAGCTGAATGTCATTCGGCTGAGTTCAGACGAGCGTGCTGTCTGGTTTTACACAAACTAAATACACATCAAGTGATATTATATCTTCTACACCAAATTTCAGGCCCAATGCCCATGTGTATGATTGATAGAACTCAATTAATACCACTCTCTGCTCCCTGATTTCTTAGTGACACCAAGTTATCTCAGCATGGTATGGCTGCCTTCAAATCTCTCCACCAGCTCCTGCTACAATTGGGTATTGATTGAAAAATTCTATTACTGTACTTAGTTACACAGCTCTCAATAAACAGGTCACAGACAGCAGGGCGGCTGGTTTCAAGGAGAGCCACAGACCTGAGGGCGACGGGATACCTGAGAAAATTAAACAAAAGCTTTAGATGCTCGGGCCAAGTGCTCAGATCTCTGTGTTGGAATGTGACCGAATAATTTAAGTATGTACTGACTCACTTCTCCTCCTCAAATGAGGCACACCTGCTGGATACAAAATTAGAGATGCTGAACAGCAACCTGATTGGACTCTAAGAAAACTGAGAATAAGCATCTGACCCATGATGATCTGGAGGGGCTGAGATGCTTTCAGTTCAATGAACAGTTATTAAGCCACCCTTGAATCCAGGGACTGAGCTAAGTGCTAGAGATACTACGAAAGATAAGCCAATTCCACACTCATTAGGAGGCTCAGATCAGAGATTGACAAACTGGAGTCCAGAAGAGGAACCCACTCTGCCTTCTTTTTCTTTTTGTAAATAAACTTTTATTGTAACATAGCCAAGCCCACTAATTTGCATATAACCTTTGGCTGCTGTCATGTTATGAGGACAGAACTGAGTACCTGTGACACAGTCCATGTGCCCCACAAAGCTTTAATATCTACTATCTGGCTCTTTACAGAAAAAGTTTGCCCACCATGGCCTGCACCAGCATTGAGGGGACAGGCTCTGACAGATGATTTAAATACCACACCCTAAATTCCCAATGATCAGAACACAAAGTGATAAGAAACCATTCAGGAGGGGTATAGCGAAACTTTCCTGGGGCTTCCAAGAGGAAATGATACACGAGCTATTTCTATTTTGTTTTATTTTTTATTGTTGGGGATTCAATGAGGGTACAAAGAACAGGTTATATTGATTGCATTTGTTAGGTAAAGTCCCGCTTATAATTGTGTCCCACCCCTAAAAGGTGTGTCATATACCGTGACCCCCCGCCCCAAGCCCCTCAATCCTTCAGAGAATGAGCAGAGATGGCTGAGTGAAGAAAGATAAGGGAAGGGGAGGACCACAGAGTGGAAGGACCCTCACAGCCCAGGCCTGTGAAACAAGATCGCGTGTTTGTGCAAATGCATCCTGAACCATACACGCCAAACTACACAAGTCCCAAGAGGAAGACAGAGCCTGGGCATGGAGGGTCCCTGCATCATGCTGGGGAGTCTGGGCTTTATCTGTGGGAATCCTAAACTGCTAAAGAGATTGCACTCAGGAATAAATAGTAACATTTGTGTTTTAAATAGATCTCTCTTAGATTATAGAGTAGTATGTGTACTGCAAGAAACAAAACCAAATCAAGACTGAAAAGGTCATTCAGTAATCCAAGTGACGAATATCAGGGGTTGTGGGTTGTGGCTATGAGAAAAGTTTCACTCAATAATATTAAAAGAAAAAGATCAATGAAGAGGAAGATAGGCCCCTTTAAAGAATTGCCTCAGAAATGATGTTAACTAAGAACGTAGTCAAGGTCTCTGACAAGTTTGTTTTTTTTCTTTTTCTCTGCACCTGGTTTATGTAAAGACATAGAAAATCACTGCAATGCATGTCTGGTGGATATAGAAAGTGACAGGGAATGAAAAGAGAGGTAACCGATAGCTGAGTATGTGTGTAGGGCCAGGTACGGTGCCAGTGCTGCACGTGTATACTATGATTTATTGCTTTCTACTGCCTAAAAGAAATAAAGAAATAAATATATACATAAATCTGTAAATCAATAAATGCTAATGTGCCCACTTCAAAATGAAGAAAGAGTGTCTCCCTTGAGATTCTGTACAGTACTTAGTTGGGAGTCTGGGATATGACAGGTGCCCAACAAAGTTGGGACGTCCTCCCTTACAGAACAGCTGAGAGTCCCCACTGAATCTAACCAGAGTGACGGCTGTCTCATTCAACAGATTTTTTTTTTAATATACATCTTCTAACCCAAGCTTTTTGAAGGCACTCAGGATATGGGAAAGACAAAAGAGTCAGAGCAGTGGGTTTTAAGAGTTAGTATTTAGCATAGTGTAATCTGTAAAGAAACACTTAGGAGATGCCTTTGATGGGTATGATGGTTTTGCCTTGGGAATACTTTCAGTTACTGGCCATGTGTACTTAGCCAGAGAAATTATCTTTCCTACCCCACCAGTATCATCTCACTCCCAATTAATAGATCATCACATATACTCCAGACTCCTCAAGTTAGAAACACTAATTACTTTCTCTGAATCACCAACCAGGGGCCCTGTTTACAAGAGCCTGAGTTTCCTATTTGGATCAGACCCTCCTTTGCCTGCCCCATACCCATTTGTAAGAATTTAAAAATAAGTGCAGAATACCCTAAACGTGAACTCTTCCCTTTTTGGTGATATGAAGACACCACAGAGGTGAGATAGGCTTCCACGTGGTCAAGGGTTTATTCGGCAGCTCTAGACAGTTGTGAAGTGGCTCTTCCTTTCCTGAATTCTGTCACAACTGAGACACGTAATCTGCAACCTGCCTTAGCTGATTCCTAGCAGTCTTACAAATTAGACTAGTCTTGCTGAAAATTATCAGCTTTTCCAAGAAAATGACATATCATATTTCTTCTTTATCTATTCGTGCCAAGCCCAAGGCTAGCCATATATGTATTAAAAAACAAAACAGGTAAGAATTATATTAGCTTAAGTTTCTGGAGAAACAGAGCCTGGGCCATATTTCGATGCTTACACATTATTGGAAGTTGGGGGGCAGGGTGCTGGTGTAACCCAGTGACAACACGAGAAAGAGAACATGAGAAGCATAGTAGAGGAACAGGAGTATGTGTTTGCTGGTGCTGCCATAATCAAGTAGCACAAACTGGTACATGATTTAAATTTATCCTTTCACAGTTCTGGAAGTCCAAGACCAGGGTGTTAGCAGTTCCTTCTGAGGGCTGGGAGGGGAATCTGTCCCATGCCTCTGTCCAAGCCTCTGGTGGTTTGCCGGTGATCTTTGGCATTCCGTGACTTATAGAAACACGACCCCAATATTTGCCTTCATCTTCACATGGATTTCCCTGAGTGTGTGTGTGTGTGAGAGAGAGAGAGAGCGAGCATGCATGTGTGTAATCAGTCATATTGCCTAGTCACCCACTCCACTCCACTGAGACCTCATCTTGATGAATTAAATCTGCAGTGACCCTATTTCCCAGTAAGGTTATATTCTGAGACTCTGGGTTAGGACTTCAACATATGAATTTAATTCAATCCATAAAACTGAAGAAAAAAATAGCATTGTGCCTGATGAGCTGGCAATATCTTCCCAAGAAAGTACTAACGGTGTCTTGGCTAAAAGGGATTATCTCAGGACAGCTATTACAGAGCCCGGCATCTCAGAACACTCGCTGAGATGGAAGAAGAGGAAACCATTTGTGAGCTACCTGCATGTGACTTCCCTCAGTCAAAGTTTGCTCAAAAAAGCATTAGCTGCTGTGTAACTCCAGTTGTCTTTACCCAGCCCTGTGGAGCTTCTGGGGAAACTGGAGTCTCTGTGGGTCTGGTCAGGTCGGATTTGGAAGCCAGAGATGCTGTAGTTCCTGCCAAAGGTGGTCCCAAAGCCTGGCGCTTCAGCTTAAGGAAGGCAATAGAATTAGCAGATTCCGATTGGTGGGTGGAATTGTATGATTGTGAGAATGGCAGGGGCAATTGCTCAGTGGGTCTAGCCAGGGAATAGAGCAAGTTGCCAAGGCCCAGAAGCCCCAGAATGTCTAGGGAGGTGCATAAACTGGGTCTGGCACACATGTACGGTATTTTAAAAATCAGCAAAACGTAATTGTCAGCTTTGCCATTACTAGGATGAAAAGAAATGTTCTGGTCTGTAGAGAGTTGGCAATGGGTGAGTGTATTCCTTTCCTAGAGCTGCTACAACAGACATGGTGGCTTAAGCAATAGGAGTTCATTCTCTCACAGGTCTGTAAGCTAGAAATCTGAAATAAAGGTGTTGTCAGGGGAATGTTACCTCTGGAGGTTCTAAGAAAGAAACCTTCCTTGCCTCTTCTAGCTCCTGCTGGGCACTAGGCACCCTTGGCTTTCTATGGCTTATAGTTGCATCGCACCACTCCAGTCTCGGCCTCCACCTCCACATGGGTGATGTATGTATGTCCCTGTCTCCACATGGAGCACCCCTCTTCTGGCAAGGACCCCAGTCACATTGGATTAGGACCCCCCTCATGCCATGATCTGAACTGACATCTGTAAAGATCCTACTCCAAACAGTTTACATGTACAGCTACCAAGGGGTAGGACTTCAACAGTATTTTTCAAGAAGATACACTTCAATCCATAACAGTGGAGGTTAGAAGAATAAATTTATCCAGACTAGAGATTTCCCCTCTTTAAAATCAAATTAGTGGCTCTTAACCCTCCTCCAAAATCATGCCTATAACCAAATACACACGAATATTTCCGGGAGTTCACAGGCCTCCTGAAGCCCTTTCTGGACCTCAGACATCAATCTATTTTCCTGTTGACCAAAAATGCTTCCAACTTTGCAAAGTTACAGTTTTCCCATTTCCTTCCATGTTTTAGAAACATTTTGCTCAAGTTTTACGAGCTTTTCCGAGTCCTGTGGCAGGGATAACTCTCTTCAGACACTGAAAAGAAAAAGGAAATGCTTCCTTTCTCCTTGCAAGACAATCCATGCCAGTGGTTTCAAGGGATGAAAAATGTTGACCATTCTCTGAGTCAGAGTGTCCTTGTTTCTATATGTCTGTAGTAAAACCTCATAAAACAAAAGGGTAGTCATCATCTGTACCCAGTTCAGAAACTCTAGAGTGAATAGTCTTTTTAGGAACTTTTACAGATCTGGACCTGGGGCTACCCTAAGTTAGGTAACCTCACACTGGTTAGGCTGCACACAGAACACCCCATCTAGCCAGCAAAGTCTGAGACCCTCTGGCACAATGTGAGTACTTATTTAAATTGTGCATGATGGGTAACCACATATATCCTGGAGAAAATATACCTCCTACATCTGACACTCACGATTATCTTTTCTGAAAGAGAGAATTTCATTTGACTTACTTCTTTAACATGTGTTCAAGCACAGTGCTCTGGCTAACATTTAGCAAACACTGTTGAAAGCAGAACAGTGTTGAACCAATTCCCACAGTGCATTACCCGTCAAAATTACATGACACGTGTATATCTCTGGACACTGCATGCATTGTCATTATATTTGTACATCACATTCCTCTTGCAGGATTCTAAGCAACTTGAGTTATGAATTATGTTTGATCATTAACTTAGAAAGCACCTGTCACCGAGCAGTATGGCCAAGAGAAGGGTGAGGTGAGAGAAGCACCCATGGCACATGATTTAGGAAGCCCTCCTTATTAGAGCCATGCCCGTGAGTGTCCTATGTAAGAGACACACAATTTGTTTGTTTGTTTGTTTGTTTGTTTGTTTTTGAGACAGAGCCTCAAGCTATCCCCCTGGGTAGAGTGCTATGGCATCACAGCTCATAGCAACCTCCAACTCCTGGGCTCAAGCGAGTCTCCTGCCTCCGCCTCCCAAGTAGCTGGAACCACAGCCATCATTGTTGTT
>CAUYQV010039526.1:0-98564 GCA_963574575.1 Galagoides demidoff | reverse complement strand
CTTTAAATAGCAGTGGTTTTGCAGTGGTTTTGAAATTACTAAAGGAGACCTGGAAAAATAAACCTGGACCCACTCTGATGTAAATAATTGGTGATTTATTCACATCTGCGCAGGGAGCCGTTGTCCTAAGACAAGTGGCTCCGAAGTGCAGGGTTTTTTATCTTTTATACCCTTTTTTTGTGTACAAGGAATGTTGCCATTGGCAGGGCACCGTCCCGCAGGGTTACAGTTTGGGTTTACAGTTTAGGTACAGCTTGGGTGGCAGTGGTTACGGTAGCAACGGTTACAGTTCGGATAGCAATAGTTACAGTTTGGGTAATAATGTTTACAGTTTGGGTTTTTGTTCTGAAGTTTGTTCCTGGCAACCCTAGGGGGAAGGAGGGGACCTGGGAACCGGCTGAGATGCATGGTCTCTGCCATCCTGGGGCGGGTGGGGGGGGATGGGAACGGACTGGGTTACAACAGTTTCCAAACCTGGAGCATAACAAATGAATGAATGAATGAATGAATGAATAAATAAATAAATGAAAGATTCAGGGACTTTCCTCAGAGATTCTGATCTTTTTCCTCAGAGATTCTGATTTGGATGTGAGTATCTGAATTTTTAATAGCACCTCACATGCTTCTTCTTATCAATAAGTTTGAATGTGGTCCTGATGTCCTTAATTCCTTCAGCAATAGAATCCTCAAAACAATATGAATTTTAGCTCAATTTAATTTAAAATTGCCATGTGCCTTTTTTTAAAAAAAAAAAAAAGAAAAAACAGTCTTAACTAGAATTATCGAATCAACTTAATTACAAGAAAGTTGAATTCATTGTAAAAATAGCAGAGCTCCAGCAATTGAAACACTGATTCAATCTATGTGTCTAAAACAAAGGTTATCAAAGCTGTGTTGGAATTGATGTGATGGCTTGTTATTGGTGTTGCCGTTCCTGTGTATTTCTCATAATAGAAGATTCTTACAATGGGGAGTAGTGATTTTCTGCAGAGATATTTTCAGACAGTCCAGAGGATGTCTCTCTATTATTATTCTATTAAATAGTAGGATGTATGGCTTAAAATTATTGTTACTTCTGAAAATTTTGAGGGTACCATCATGAAGTTCTATTTTCTTTTGTTATTTCTCATTTTTCCTTTTCTCTTTCTTTTCTCTCTATTTCTATCTCTGTCTCTTTCCGTCATTATTTTGGGTCATTATTTACTCTTTGGACAAAGGTGATAGCTTTAGTCTAATTAATCACTGTTTAAGTTATATTTGCCTTGTCCCATCTGAATTAAAGAAACTTACAAGTGTTTTCTTTTATGTAATGTTACTTTTTATTTTTTGTAGTTCAAATACCATGAAAATAAATATCTTAGAGATTGGTCTTAGAAAATAATTCTATCCTCTTCAGATGTTAATTAATGGGTTTCTATAAAGACCCTCATAATTACAAATTAAAGAGAATGGTGGGTTTACAACTGAGCAACAGATACTGTTTTAAAATTATAGAATGTTTTTATTTTCATAGAAAGAGAACACCGGAATACCACCGTATGACTCTTTAGTTTAAAAGAAACAAATCTATTGCTCAGAAAACTGTCCTACACTACTGTGGGTTTTGTTGTTAGAAACCTACCTCATTGTCACATCATCGTATCTTCTTTTCTATTTATTTCTCCAGTCCTTTAATAAATCCTTGACTTTTTTGTTTGTTCTTTTATTAAATCATAGCTGTGTACATTAATGCAGTCAAGGGGTACAGTGTGCTGGTTCTCTATACAATCTGAAATATTTTCATCAAACTGGTGAACATAGCCTTCATGTTCATTTTCTTAAGAAATCCTTGACTTTAAAGACAAAAGCTTCCCCTAAGTTTTCCAGTTCATAAAAACCACTTCTAATTTTTAAGAGACAGTTGTAAAAAAAAAAAAATGCTTAGAAAATGGAGCATGCCTTCAAACGTGCATTGACTTCAGAATCAGACACACAACTTAGAGGGATCCTGTCTGGGTGGCTGCTTGCTTGTTTTACAGGGCATAGCTGGAGTCCAGACTTACCACTCCCTGAATCATAGTGCGGGCCCTCAGCCATAGGAAATGAGTAAACAAAACATTTTATATACAAGTTGAAATTAGAGGCCTAAGTTTCTGAACTGCCCTCCAGAGTTCTCACTGAGCTTGCCCAGCAGAGGGACCTGATGGTCTGTTCATTGGTCTGGGGTCAGGCGTTGAAAGGTGTGTATCCAAATAAACGATTATTTCCTTAGAATTTTATTGCCTATTTCTCTCCTTTAAAAAAATGCGAGCGGATTATCTGCAGGAAAACATTCAGATTTAGATCAAAACAGAAAAATGAAACTCTCTAGCGAGAGAGCTAAACCATGCTTCTCTCCTGAAACATTGTCAGTGATTTTGATTAGCAGGAATCATTGACACTACAAATCAACTCTGTTTTAATTTTTAAAAGACACTTGAGGTATATTTCATAGCACCTTGTGCCTGTGCAAACTAAAAAATTAAAACAAAATAAATTTTAAAAATATTTTAAGATTCCCCTCTCAAAGAAGAGGGAGGTGTCTCTAAATTTAGAAGATGCCAGATCTTAAATACCAGATAACCCCCTACCGGTTTCCAAATGTTTACTCTTCTGTAAAGCTGGCCCATAGAGTACCTTCCCTCTTCAAAAGAAAATCCTGGCACCTAGAAGATTGGGCTGACAGTGAGTATTAAAATGACTTGTTTAATGAGCAGTGTGATTGAAACGCGCAGGGGACGCTGGGGAGTTTTCTCGCAAGGACTAAGGTTTGGTGTTTACATTTTGTTGTGTGCTTCCATGGTCCCTTATTTTGACAAGCTATCTAAAAGTTTGGGATGAGGATGGGCAATTTTTTTTTTTTTTTTAAACATGGTTGCAAAAAAAAAAAAAATAACATGGTGCCTTTTCCTACCTGCCTCTAATGGAACCCGGGCTTACAGCTTAAGTGAGAGTCCTTGGCATTAATACGGCACCAAAGATTCTTGAGGTATGTATATTACTAGGGAGCAGGGACCTTGATAGATGTCTTTATTCTCTTAAAACATTAGGCTACCACCACTAAGTAAAGGCTGTTTACTAGATGGTAGGCAAATTACCGATTCTTAGGGCTGAAAATAACAGGCCTCCAGAAATCATTAGCTGCATTTCACATTTCTTCTTCCAGGTCGGATGACTATTAATTTATCTGCCTTCTCTTTCTTCTAAGAGGATTATCTACTCTGGTTTTTACTTCCTGCTGGTCTGGACAAATTCTGCCTTTCACCACATGGAAGATCATTGTCTTTATGCATGGAATCTAAATTTCCCTACATAAATCTAAGGTGATTACTTTTTTCTTACTAGAAAAATGAAGAACAATTTTTTTTTCCTCTGTCAAGACAAATATACCAAATTCCTTTTGTTTAAGGTATTTGTTGTTTTGATTATGAAGTGTGAACTTATTTCTCAATGAGTTAAGTTTTCTCTTTCCCCACATGAGCTTTTTGCCGTTTCCCTTAATTATGGAGTAATTAGCTAAGAATAAGATGATATGAAATAACAAGTCAATATTGAATTAGAAGAAACTCAGGGTACAATATCAAAAATCACACACAGAAACATCTTATAAATTTAGTATTGTAGGATTCTAAATTTTATGGCTAACTAGTAGAGAGAATACAAGTAGACAGCTTTATTCTCTCCTCCTCAATAGAATGGGAGTCATTGACTTACAAATTCCCTAGAAGTAAATTAAAATTCTAGTATCTATTCTTGTATCCTAGAATTTGTAGATTTTTGTGTTTAATATTTTTTTCTTTGTTCAAGGGAAAAGGGAGTCCATATTGTTGAAAGACTTTATATTCTTTGCGTATGTCAGAGTAATTTGTGAGGGTAATTTAAAAGTTCAGGAATATTGCACATGTCTGAAAGATAAAAAGTAGATGCCTTGATGTGACCCGTGGGAAGAGCTTTAAGTTTTAGGATGCAGGAAAAGTCACATTTCTCCCCAACAACTGGTGTGGTGTTTTCGTCAGGTGCTATGAATTTTGGGACTGAAGGTTACCCATTTAGTGCTTAAGCTGTTAGGAAGTGTCAGCTGTCAGTAGCAAAACAGCACAGGATAATGGTTAGAGCTCAAACTGGAGAATCAGAAAGGACTCAGTCGGTGTCCCTGCCCCATACTTACCACTCATAGCCTCGGATTCCTCATCTGTAAAAGGAAGGTGGTGATAACCTATCTCACAGCTTAACTCTGAAGAAAGATAATCGCTTTACCATGAAGATAAAGAAGGTGGAACATTGGGCCTCTTTTGTGGCCTATGGGAATGCTGAGTAGATGCCAGTTGTTATCATTTATGCACACCACAGACAATAACATAGAGTCAGAGAGTAATGGTATATTAGACACTCCCAGCCACATGCGAAGAATAAAATCAAGAGCAACCTAGACCTAGCTCCTACTCTCAGAGTGCATGCTGTTAAGGAAATGATGAGGTGTGACAGGTGCCATGAGGAGGAGAACAGGTGGGAACCTGCTCCAGTCCACGGAGGAGCATGACCCAGAAATAGAGGAAGTTTAAGTCCAAGTTCACTTGGTGGAGAGGCAGAAGGCTTCCCTGGCAAAGCTGTGCAGGGAAGGAGGGATGGAAGGAGGGATGTACTTGAATTGTTGAATGAGGTTTGATGTGGCCACAGGGCAGAGTGGCAGGGGTCTGAGAGGTTGACAGCAATGAGGCACCAGTCATGCAGCCCCCATAAGCTGGGTGAGAAATTCTGACTTTGTCCTAAGAGTAGGAGGAAGACATTAACATCTGTAGACAATGATAAGTCCTTATTTGATTTCCTGTTAAAGGGCATCCATCCCACAGGCATGGAGATTGGAATCAGAGGAAGGTGAGGTGAGAGATGACGCCGAACTGGGCATCTGAGGGAGCCAGGAGATGGGGTGTGGGGTTGGGGAGGGTAGACTAAGGGTCACATTCCATCTTCCACCTCCCAGCACCCACACAGGAGTAAATGGTTCACATTTATATAGATTATGGAATATTTCTGTTAGCATTAGTTTCCTTACTGGTTTTCCTTTTTGCTCCAATTTCGCCTATTTATTGTATCCTGTGTATTGTGTCTCTTTACATATGTTCCCTTAAATCGGTGGTTCTCAACCTTACTAATGCTGTGACCCTTTAATACAGTTCCTGTGGGTCGCAACCCACAGGTTGAGAACTGCTGCCTTAAATCTTCTATGAAATGCGGGTAGGGAGGAAAGAAGGAAAGAAAGATGAACGAAAAAGAGAGGATGGTAATATTTTGAGCTAGTATTACTTTCTTTAAATACATTTATTTCAAAACGTTGTAAAGCATCTGTCTTTGTTTTGATTTGATCTGGGGGAAAGTCTTTCTGTATAGCAGCCTCTGTGTTTCATTGTTAAATGCATCGTATCTTCGTTGATGACATGATGGCCTTGCCATTTCAGGACAGACTCCAGCTCTTCTCCTCTGTTAAAAGATCTGACCCTAATTCGGTCACCTGTGTATTTAAACTGGTGCAGTCAGAACAAGTTTGGGGGCTTATCACTTCTTCACCCAGCAAGATATGTGAAAGAAGATTTGTGCAGCGGGTTGATACTAAATTGCATAATAGGATAACCTGAGCCCTTTGAATTCAAACAAAAGAAGTTCTCAGTTTGATTGGAATTAACCTACCCTGACTTTCTGCTTCATCTTTCCTAAAGTGAAGACGATACCGATCGGCAGGCGGGGAGTCTGATGGATGTTAATGGGGGGTTTTCAAGTTTGTCTTGCTTTTCTTAAACTATTAAGAAAGAACAAAAAACATTATTTAGAATGGAATCAGTTTCCAGGAAGGAAAAAAAGGAATCTGAGAATTTATTATTAAAGAAAGAAATAGAGCCAAGGTGGGGGGAAAAAAAAGGCCTTCTCACATCTCCTGCCCAGGTGCTCTGTGCATATAAATGTTTCAAGTTAAGCTTTAAGATCAAGGGAAAGTCTGTAGGGAGCCTTGTTTCCTAGAGGTCTGCTTGCTAGAGCTGCTCCTGAATACAGGCTGTCCATTTTTATTTGGTTATTAAGGATTAAAGGGGGTGACGATTCTGGAATGGGAGTTCCTTGGTTTCCATTAACTCTGTACAAGATAGTGAAAAGCAAGCTTCCAAGGGAGGTTTGCATATGTATTTCAGGCTATCAGCTGGCCTCCTCGCCTGTCATCTTGTGTGTATGTTTAACATGAAATTGCCCTTCCTCTCATGAGCTCAAACTAGAAGAAAGCTGCCTAGTTGCAACGATTGAGAATCTCTGTGCCTTTTAGAAATCCTCCTGGTTTTCACAGGAGTGTAGAGGGAAGATGAAAAGAATTTCACATTAGATTGCTGGTTGCTCCAGATTCTGTAGGTTAGCGATTGCCCAGGCTCTCCGGGCTTTCAGCATCTGAATACACGATCAGGGAGGCAATCCATCACTCCATGTCCATATTTTAAAATTTTGCTTTTTTTTTTTTCTTGTTAGTTTCATAGCCTGTCCTCAAAACTCAAGCATCTCTGAAGTTACCTTTATAAAGTGAATATGTCTGGGGATAAAGTAACATACACCTGGAGAGCATTATCTTGGCGTTGTGGCAGGTAATTGTGTCATGAACATCTGTTTCAGTAATAGCCATGGAAATGAACGTACCGATGAAGAGCTCGGCCTCCAAAAATAACAAAACTAACAAACCCATGTTCTGATTTTTCCCATGCAATGTTCTAAAAATAGAACTGGAAAATCAGAATCTATAAACATTTACACCCTCTGTCATCATTTTTCAACCTCACAGGACTCCAGGAAGTCCAATCCACAGACCTTTAAAAGGCTGAATCTGTGAAAGCAAAGGGACCTGTCCCATGTCACATGACTAGCAAATGGTGGAATGTGGAATGAAAGGGATACGCTCTCACCTCAATTCTTGTGATAGCTAGTGGCATTATTGAGGCTCCAATGTTGCACTTTTTTCTTCAATTAGTCCTAGATTTTCTAGCACTGGAGATGCATAATACAAATGGTAAAAGATCAACTAAAGAGATATACTTCTGGAACAGTGTCTCCTAATGTATGCTTTCAACTGAAATTCTTACATACTCAGAGTCTAGTTTCTGTTGTAACCTCATAGTCTCATGTTCATGGCTACTCCATACCATGGTTATTTTAAAAAGTTATAATCAATAATCATATTCCCATAATCATTATTACCTCACGCTGTGATGAGAACACTTAAAGACCCTAGACTTACATTTCTACTTAGTGGTTATGCCAATCTCGTCTTAGAATGGGAACTTGTCTTCTTTGACATGGAATAATAGCCTAGAAATAAAGATTTAAACAAATGTTAGCTCTACGCACAGTAATCCTTAGGCCTCTGTGTGGTCTCTTTGTGCTTTTAAAGTGTTCTTCAGCCCTGCCCTTCCCACAGTCTGTAGTATAGAGGCTATTAGAGAACCTTACTCAGGGAACAACCTCATTTAGAGCAGAAGATATTCCATTGTATTTACCCTTTGATAGCACTTAGGAAGAAGTTATCACATTTTCTGGGCATGGAGATTTGGGGCTATTGAGTGCAGTTGCAGTCATTGATGAGTTTTGACTCATTCTATTGCCTCCACCAGTAGCACCTTCATGGATGGTCCTTGCAGGAGAAGAGGCTCACTCGCTCATACAGTGAGTTTTCACCCAGTTCCTACTGTGCTTGGGTAACTAAGCAGGTCCACAGCATCCAGCAGCCATGTACAGAGAAGCGCTTAGAGTCCACAGATATAGCAATAAGTAGAAGGACTCTCAGTGGGGAAGGGGTCACCCTTATTTGATTGGTCTGGGATTACTTAGATTCTGGTAGAAACATTGAGTGAAGTGTTAAGTGAAGAAACAGGAATGTCACTTTTACTTAAATGAATGAGAAGAATAAGCAAACTATTTTCTAGAAATTCTCATTTCTAGTGTGCATGGCAAAAATTTCTAATAGTTACCATTGTTCTTGGACCAGATATCTTTTCTAAATGTTATTGTTTGTTTTTATAACTCCATTAGGGTTGAGTTGTTTGGGAATACAAATGAGAAAATAACATAAGGAGAATTAAGCAAACAATCACTCCAGTAACATGAAAGTTACAGTTTGGATGGTCTAAGGGAATCCAGGCTGCAAAAGCTCCCAGGACCATTAAAAAGTTTATTTTGGATTGTTATTTTTCCCGGAACTTTTGTTTTAGGATAACTACTTAGATTCTGTAGCATTGGATGGTTTTCAGAGTGCATTCCCATGAATTTCGATCTTAAGATCTTTAATCAAACCCATGACTGTGACCTAGTGAGAGCAGATTTTATAATCCCCACTACACAGAAGAGCACACTGAATGGTTGGGGTGCACTAAGGTAACCACTTAGTGGTAGAGACTAGAACTCAACTCCAAATCCAATTATCTTTCCACTACAGTCTACCTTCTTACCATGAATTCTAAATCCATTCTTCAAAACATTTAAAGACAGTGAGCAGTTGTATTCAGAACTTTCTTTCTTTCTTTCTTTTTTCTTTCTTTCTTTCTTTCTTTCTTTCTTTCTTTCTTTCCTTCCTTCCTTCCTTCCTTCCTTCCTTCCTTCCTTCCTTCCTTCCTTCCTTCCTTCCTTCCTTCCTTCCTTCCTTCCTTCCTTCCTTCCTTCGTAAATTTATTTCAGGTTAATGTGAGGGTGTAAGCAACCAGGTCAAAATATTTGATTTTGCTAGTAAGGTAGAGCTCATCTTGTGGTTCTGTCCCCCACACAAAAGGTTTGCCAACTCCACCCTGTATTGAGAATTTTAAACAACACCCAACATGTCTAGGTTAAGTAGCTATTTAAGGAAATAAGTGATCTTTAAATCATCCACTCTTTCAATGAAACTCATCTCAGAACCAAGAGTGGACTCTGGACATTGTCCCAGCTTCAGGATGAAGAATCCTTTGAGAAAATAATTTTAATGGCTATGGATCACCAATTTTGATTTTTTATTTCTAAAACAAACCATCTGGCAGTTGTGTCTTATTTCTTCCTGTTGCCGTTGCCAGTGGTTGAACCTGCACACATTTAGACCATGACAATGCTAAGGTCTGCACATTTTCACTGTGAACAGGCATTTTCAGTCAGAAAGGGAAATGAGGCTCTGCCTGTCTGTTGCAATAACATTAATATTATCTCTGCACAGATCCTTTTAGAAGTATGAAGTTAAGTGTAGAGCCTGGAGATGCCTAGAAGCACACAAGACATAAGCACAGCCATTCACGGAAGAACTAAGAAACTGAAAATTTGCTGGATAAACTTTTGGCCATGACAAAGTTAGAGGAATGTTGTCTATTCTGGTATGAGATTGACAGCAGGAAATAATGACAATAAAGCAAGTGTAGGACACATCTGTGATACAGAGAGGTGGAAGAGATACTTACGCATAGTCAGTCAGAGCCAGGGCATGAATAACTACCAGTGTAAATATGGCCTTGGGGAATAAAACAGCTGAAATCTAAAGGGAGCGAAGTCAGTCTGGAGATAGATATGCTAAAGAGAGTAGATGTGAAATAAACATCCATTACGGGCCCTTTGACAAAGAAAGCTGTTACATTCATGGATAACATGTGGTAATTCAGACTAGCAGAGGGTCAGCTTTGCCACCAGAAGACACCTGCTGAATGGGATGTGCTGAGCAAAACTGGCCCAAGACTGCTTGTACAAAGACAGCCCTGGGGCTGGTCTAGCCCCTGGGGACACTGAAGAAGATGGCAGTGTCCCATGGCTTATTGACCCATTGCACTCTCATCCTTTCAACTATTGTTAACTCAAGTAAGAGAAGGGTTGCGCGCACACACACCTGCACACATGGCCTCTATATACACGCTTAGGTATATAATCTCAGCAGTATCTTCCTCTTTACCTTTCTAACTTCATGGGTGGAGGAGAAAATTTCCCAAGCATTAAAAAATATATATACCATATGATATGATATGACATATTATATATATATATATACACACACACACATATATATGAATGATACTTACTCTATGATAAGGCACAACCACCCTAACCTACGGGGAAAGGAGAAAAGAATGCAATCTGCTGAGTCAAAGTCATTGTATCTGAAGTATGCTTGGAAATTTGCCATTAAGGATAAAATTGAGCCTTTTCACCTGAGGCGCTAGATCCAAATACCTACAACTGCCTGTCTATGTCAGGGGTTACATAGATGGACTGTATTTTCACATTCCCTTTGACCTCTGTATTGAATTTTATAGGTAATAAGGCTGATGTTTTCTCTTTGAAGATGATGATCATGGCCATCAAATGCTCTGCAATCTTGTACTTAATCTGAAATTTGGTGTTACGGTAAAGAATGATATCGTATTCATGTTCTATTCAAGAATGCCAACTTTATTATTAAGAATGTAAGGTGATTTTATAATTCCAAACATGTGCTTATTCTATTTTTTTAATGCAAAAAACCCAAGATACTATTATTTTCAAAATGAGCCAGTCAGAGGCTTCAGCCTAGAAATTAGGAGAGCTGACGGTTAGTCTTGACTTGGCACTTCAGCTGCTGCTGGTTTATCGAATTTTATAGTTGTATTATTTCTTTACTCCACTGTTGTGAAGTGGAGACCCCAGGATTAGGCACAAATTAAGTAATTTATTTAACATCTGTTGAATGCCGACTATATCCCAGCAACTACGATAAGTATTAGGGAGGCAGAGATGAATAAGAACGACCTCTGCCTTGGAGGATCTAGTGCTCTGGTAAGCAGGTAAATAATATCACAAAGGCACAAATTGAAATACAGCTAGAGGTTTCTGGAAACTTAGAGGAGAAAGAAACTCTGCCTTGGGGAGATGGCATTTGGCTTGCATCTTTTGAAATATTTGCATTCATTCTCTCCAGCACAAAAGAGCAAGGAGCAGTCTATCCTTGCGTATTTCATAAACCCTCTGCCAAGATGACCGCAGTTTGCTTCAAACTGGCTATTCCTACATAACAAATAATCTATATATTTTTTGTTTTTCAGTTTATCAAGTGCTTTCTAATATAAATCTTGCAAAATGCCTGTACCATGGATATTATTCTCTCATTTTAGATGTGAGAAAACTGAGACACGGAAGTCCTTGGCACCAGGGCCTGGATTCAAAACTTGACTTTCTTTTGATTCCCAAAGCTGGAATCTCTCCTTCTGTTTAACCTTGATTATATAAATAGTAAAGTTCAGCATTATTTCATTTAGCAGCCCATTTAAACTGGAACAATTTTCATTCATGCTTCTATTGAAGAGACGAATGTTCACCTGGCCAGTTACCTTTTAGCTGAAAGGAACTTAGGAACTGCTCTGCTGGACAAGCCTTATGTTCCATCCAACCTAAAATTGTGTTGCTAACAGAGGCCTGGAGGGATTTGCCAGGGACAGAGGTGGTTTTCCTCCCTGACATTAACCTTAAAGGTTAGGTGTACTCTCAGTAGCCATTTATGGCTCTGACATTCATAAATTTAGTCAAAACCTTTATGAATCCATTTATATTCCTTGCCTGTACCTCTTTTGTGATAATGAGCTCCACACATTTATTATTTTCTGTGTAAAGTAATACTTCCTTTTATTTGTCCTTAACTCACCTCCCTCTGATTTGAAGTGGGGAGTGGAGTGCCCTCTAGGAGAATAACTGGGCTTGTATTCATTTATACATGATCTCCAAAATTTTATATTTTTCCTGAGCAAGAATGAATAAAAGTATACATTATGTTTCCAGTGTAGAGAGACTAACATTTAAAGATTAGGATTCTGTCTTCTGGTATATTGTCAGTATACTTTTTCATGATGCCGAAGCTTGCTCTAGAATTCTTTTAGAATAACCTCATTTTAGTATTCATAATACACATTTGTATGTTGAAGGCAGCACTGATCTGGCCCTGGGGAAGCTTGAGGTGACTTTTGTCCTAATTTACAATCACTTTTGGAAACCAAGTATATTGTATATTATGTTATAAATACTTGGTATCTGATTATAATTGATGTATCATAGGACATCATAAGTAATAGAAGAATACTGTCTGGGTGTCAAGAATCTGATGGTCTAAAATAATCTCTAGGCTGTAGTTTACAAATTTATGAGACTAGGGGTTGAATTAGGTAGTTTTCAAGATTTCTTCTTACTTTGGAATTGTGAGTACTTGGTTCCCCTGGCCACTGACTTGGTGATTGAACGGAACTCAGCTGATTTCAGCTTCTCTAGCCCCTACGGCCTTCTCCTAGTTCCATCACGACTCATGTGCTGTTAATATTGTTGCAGGGTTCTAGGTGGACTTTTTATCATCCATGTTGCCGATTTTCCATCTCAGAGAACTCAGGAAATGAAAAAATAATAATTTCCTCACCCATCCCCTCAGAGAAATAATTATCTTTCCCATAGGTTATCCTTAAGGAATGAGTTTCTTTGAGGCTGAATGAATTTGTCTTGCCTCTTCTGGATCCCTTCTGTTCTGAGGGGTCACCCTTATAATTGATCAGTACCATCCTTTAGAAGTCATTTTTAACACAGGTTGATATTGACCCAAAGTTTTTTTTTTTTTTCTGAATACTTCATTGTTGGGGATTCACTGAGGGTACAAGATGTGTCACCTATAGAGACCCCACCCCCTCACTCCTTCCCTCTCTCTCTCTGCTCTCCCCTTTCCCCACCCCTCACCATGTCATTAATTGTCATCAAATCAAGATTGAATATATAGGATTCATACTTCTCCATTCTTGTGATGTTTTACTAAGAATAACGTGTTCCACTTCCATCCAGGTTAATACAAATGCTGTAAAGTCTCCATTTTTTTAATGGCTGAATAGTATTCCCTGGTATACATGTACCACAGCTTGTGAATCCATTCCTGGGTTGAGGGGGACCCAAAGTCTTTTGCATTTGTTTCTTTAAGTTTTCCCAAAATCTTGAGGCCAATGGTATCTGTCCTTAATTACATTTGTTTATTGACTTGGTTAAAATTTTTCAGCACTGGTCACTTACTAGTTTTGCCATGAGAGTAAATCTTTGGTAAGAATCATTTTTGTCTCCTTTTGTTTAAATGGAGAGTGCAGGGATGTAAAGTTCTCAGCCACGTGAACAGGACGTCACTCTGCTCAACAAATGAATCCTCCTCATCCGTTTGTGATGTGGTCTCTGCCTGCTCCTTACAGAAGCACTGTCACCTCAAGTACATGATTCGTGGTATGATAAGAGCACACAAATTCACAGATCTGAACATCTCATCCATACAATAGAGCCAATGAAGGCCACATCACGGGATTGTGCTGGGCATGACATGAGGAATGCACAGCATACCTCTGATGCATAGAATATTGATGTTTATTAGTGTCAGTTTTCTCCTTATTACTTTCTAGTTCTCTAATTAAGCCATCCAATGATTTAAGCAGGACTAGATCACTATATCAAAGGTATATGAAAGCAATAGGGCATTGACTTCAGAAAAAATGTTAAGCACAAATAGAGAAATGGTATGGTCTGTGGGAACATAAGTGAATTGAGTGTCTTATAAAGTTGACTGGATTTATGGTCATTGTTTTAAGAAAAGTTGCCTTTTTTGCTAAAATTGTTTCCATCAGATATGGCGTCATTGTGCTTCTTGACCTTGCTATGGGGCTGATATTAACTGCAATGATCTGGGTCTTTTTCTTAGATAGTCTTCTTTACTAGGCTGTAAAGCTTTATCTGTCTGGGTTTAAAATCAGAGCCCCTGCTCCTTAAATGATTTGCCTTGACAGTTGAGTAGTTCTGTCAACCTCTTTGTGCTGTCAGAGGGTTACTGTCATGACCAAGTTGATTTCTGACACCTGCCCTAGTATAGCCTTTAAAGGACATTTTTCTAATTGCCACCCAGTACTATGCGTCTATCCTCTATTGACACACCCAAGTAGAGGGAGGAGCAGGCTGGAAAAATCCTTTGAAAAATATTAATTTTACATAGGATCATATTTTATAAATGTGTTCTCATTTGGTATCCCTAGAATTAAAACAATAGTTGTAACTATTTAACGATGTTAATTAGAAAGGAACTAGTTGCTTCATTTTAGAAGACATAGGCTATCTATTTATTCATACAGATACTCCATCAACACTATAGGATTCATGAAATTGATTTTAAAAAGTTCAATTCTACTTGGAGGCACATAGTACACAGTGGAGAGGATAATGATGAATACAGCACAAAGTTTGCTCCCATTCCATTTATAGTCTGAGTACAGAAGCTTGGCATATCTTTGTATATACAAATAAAAATGATATCAAGCAGGACAATAAGATAAATGTCTACACATGATACAGATAAAGTTCTAAAGGAATACAATGCAGAGGGAAGCTGAATGTGACGGGGGCATTTGTGAGGTGGGGGTGTTAAGCTGGGCCCTACACAGGGACTAAGATTTAGACTGGTCAGCTGGTGGGAGAACTTTATGCCAGAAGAAATAACTGAGTAACCTTGTTTAGAAGAATCTGAGTGTGAGAGAAGGATGTGGAGGAAGAGTGCCATGGGCAAGCCACCGAATTCTCCCCACCTTTATCTGGCTACTTCTTATGAATGCCATTCTCTTAACTACTAGGCCTTTTTATCAATATTTTAGGTCTCACCTAATTTGGAGAAGGCAAAGTTTTTTCTGAAGCTATTTTCTGACCTGCTAATATGAATATAACTTGGCAGATAACAGGATGATTACTCAAAAATTCACCTCTAAATATTTCTTGTTAGAATATTTTAAAAATGAGCTTTTTTTGTGGGTAGGGAAAGGAAGCCAGGAGATTTGGGAGGTATTTGTGGTCATGGTTTTAAAATGAAAAATGAAAAAAGCCCCAATGAAGTCTTTCTACCCTGCAAACAGATTGCCTATTCTCTAATCCTGGTCTCTACAAAATTGGTGCCTCAATTTACTCAGCTCCTAAATGGAGATAATAATAAAACCTACTTAGCATATCTTAAAAAGCAAAGGGTCCATTATTTCATAGAATAGAAAAGTAGGGAACTTTATTCACTCAGCAGTTAGTACCATCACTGGAAACTCAGCTTCTTTCTATTTTTTTTTTTTTTTGACTCTATGAGTTTCAATGTCTTAGTCCATTTTATGCTGCTATAACAATGCTACAGACTGGGAAATTTATAAAGAAAGGAAACTGGCTCACAGTTCTGGAGAATAGGAAGTCCTAGAACCTGCCACTGGCATCTGGTGAGGGTGATCTTATGGCAGAAAGGCAAGTGAGCTCATGAAACAGAAAAATGGGGCTGAACATAGCAAGATAATTAGCCCACACCCATGATAATGGCTTTAATCCTTTCATGAGGCAGAGGTTTAACCCCCTCTCCAAAGGCCCCACCTTCAAATGCTATTACATTGGCAATTAAATTTCAAGATGAGTCTTATAGGGGACATTCAAACCATAGCACTTAGGAAGTTGGGTTGGCGCTTAGGTTTCCCAACTAATGGGCCCAAGATAGCTGCTGCAGTTACTAGCATGACATGGCCAATTTCTCCTTTTGACTAGTACCTAGTGAGGGAAAAATTCCCAGAAATCCCTGGAAGATTATCCCTCATTTCTCACCATTTACAATTTACAAAGTAGAATATGTCCTACTTTGAGTCAATCACTGGAAATGGGGATTATTGACAGAGACCAGTCGTATCTGTTCTTTTAGGGAATGATTTCTCTGAGCTCTTGGAGAGGGTGTGGTAAACATGCACCTGTAGTATTAAGACTAGACTGCTAGGCGGAGAGGGAAGCAATAACTTGGGGGCTGACAGCAGAGAATCTGCTTCACTTCTTCTGTGTTGCGTTGGGGATTAAGCAAAAAGATCCAAAAATACTTAGCAGAGTGCCTGCCTACTCCATGGTAAGTCCCTACTAAGATTTAATGGTCATTATTATTTTCATCCTTATCAGTGTTTGATATTAATTCATTTGAATGGGTCTCTTCTCTGAACAATCTGAGCAGCATCACTTTTCCCTTGATAGCTGGTTTTATTGTGTAGGGTGGTAGTTCAGAGAGTCTCTGAAAGATGCAAAACAGGAATTCATCTGTTTCTCGTTCTATCCAGAATTGCAATGCATTTTTTTCTTCATAGCACATACTCTTCAGAATATGTACTGTAGCTTCAGAAAGTCTGAACCATATAGGTAATTGTCATCTTGTTACTTACTGGCTGGGTAACTTTGGGCAAGTTACTTATCTCTGTATCTTTATTGCCTCATCTTTAAATGGCTGTGATCTTGGAACCTATTTCATAGAATTTCATGGGATTCTTATGATCATTATACACGTTAGTTCATTTAAAGCAGCTCTTAAAGATGCTTGGTACATGGTAAGCACTCAGCAAATACCAGCTTTCAGAAAGCTGGACACCCAAGGCCTATACCCTGGTTTTTTGGCATTTCTTCTAGAACCACTTTGCACTCTAGTATTGCTTTTGACTTAGATTAATACTTAATTCTAGGTAGATTTTGAATTAGACATATTGTATCCTGATGGATTTCTGGTGATATTATACAGGGAGGGGGAAATGGGTATAAAAAACATTAATTTTCATTGTGACTTGACCATAGTATGGGTACAGCTATTTTCATTTTAAATACTTTGATAGCAAACCATAGAACAATTGTCTACCAGGTTTAGAGAAATGAGTTTATTTTTCCCACAAAGCAGAACAGTGTAGCTGCTTGCTGCTGGAAGAGAAGCTTCATAGTCTCAAGATGGCTGCTGCAGCTCCAGGCAACGTGCCCCCATTCAAAGCAGGAAGAAGGGGATGCAGGCAACACAAAGAACATCTGTCTTTATATCAGGAAAGCAAACACTTTCCCAGGATTCCCCAGAAAAATTCTTCATGGGTCCTATGGGGCAGAAATAGGTGACATGCCCATGCCTGCTTCAAAAGCAGCTGGGAAAGTGAGTATTTAGTTTAATCAGATTCTAAGTTAGAGGCAAGAGAGGGCAGAAGGGAGTCAGGAGTGGAAGTTGGGCTAGCCAACCCACAGTGTCTGCCATAATAATTTTAAACATAAGAGCTGCAAATCAATGCTTTGTATTTTCACAAAGTCCCAGGGAGAGAGAGCAGAAGGCAAACAGAATCGGGTGAGGATGGCAGTGCTCTGACACAGCCGTCTGTCAGCTGTGGATGAGGGACTTCTGCCTTCTACAGTTGTTTTAAGGAGAAAAATTTTCAATGGGTTTAACCATGTCAAGTTCTCCAGCGTTGCTTTGCTTTTCTATAATTTTCTATGCAAACAGAAGAATGCAAGGCCTGCCATTTGGCAGGTGAGAGAAAAGCCATAAGTCACCTTTTGTTTTAAATATGAAATACGCTCTTTGAGTCTAACCCTGTAGTTCTGGGAAGTCTGAACTCTTCCCACATGCACCAAGCTGGGCTCACATGTCTTTCCTAGAAGTGGTCCATTTCCCATATCACTATATTTATAACCCACTCTTCGAGAAGAAAATGGGCTGTACTAGGAAGTCATATTAAGACAGAAAGAGAATTCAGGCAGCCTCAGTAGTAAAAGGTAAAGACATAATTTAAATTCATTTGGTTGGAAAGATAAATGCCGATAAAAGCCCAGTAAGCAGGAGCCAAATGCCTTGGCACAGGAAGCAGAGACGATGACTTGGCGAGTGGCCATGGGAGCCATTCTCATTTGCCGAGGGGCTGTTTCTGGGCAGCAGTGAGTGCCCACCAAGGGCCTCTGCCCTAGTGCTATGGGTGGAGAGAACTGATGAATGAACCTGCTGGGGAAGTGGTAACAAGCAGAAAGGCTTCGAGGGGTGAGAAAGCAGAGGGGCTGGGAGGGAGCCCTCAAAGTCTTCAAGAGTATAGTCAAAAACAGCCTCAGGCCACAAAGCTCAGAAAACTTTTTCAAATATGCCCTTTGCTTTTAGAAAGAAAACCCTGAGTGCCTTTGTCTTACTCAGTAGTGAAACATGATTTTTAACTAGTCAGTATCTTTATTAGAAATACCTGGAAGAACGTTATCCACAGTACCTGGGTTCTCTGTGGTATTTCTTCTAAATACTTCTGTGCTAAAGCAGTGTGACACTTTCTGTGGCTCAGATCCATCTGTTAAACATTGGCTGCATGTGTGCTATAGAGTGGCACTGTGCTGCTGTCTGAGTTTAACAAGATGAAAAAGACAAGGTACAACCCTGGAGTAGCTTACACTGTTACTGGAGGCGATTTTGTCCCCCTGGGAACATTTGGCAATGTCTGGAGATATTTTTGGTTGTCACAACTTTAAGGGATACTCCTAGAATCTAGTGGGTAGGGACCAGAAATGCTACTAAGCAGCATACAATATATAGGGCAGGCCCCAGACCCTAAAAGAATTAACTAGAACAAAATGCTGTTAGTGTTGGGAAACCCTGCACTATAATGATGATAAATGTGGGAGAAATTAAAACAGTTGAATTGCAGAATGTGTGCAAGATGGAGAAGTGTCTTCAAGATAGGGCTTATAAATCCTATTCAAAGGAATCTGTGAAAGATCAGAAAATGATTTTAAGGTCCTCAATGAGTTGTAAAGGGGCAGGGCATAGTGGCTCATGCCTATAATCCCAGCACTCTGGGAAATGGAGGTGGGAGGATTGCTTGAGCTCAGGAGTTTAAGACCAGCCTGAGCAAGAGCAAGACCCCATTTCTAAAAATGGCCTGGCATTGTGGAAGTCCCACCTACTAGGGAGGCTGAGGCAGAGGATTGCTTGAGCCCAAGAGAATTTGAAGTTGCTGTGAGCTATGACAACATGGCACTCTACCCAGGGTGACAGAGTTAGAATCTGTCTAAAAAAGAAAAAATAATGAGTTTTAAAGGATGTTCAGGAGTTCATCAGTAGACCAGAGTGAGAAGGAACTCTGTATGGGATTGTATAAGCAAAAGAGGAGAAGATTGGGGGCAAAAGCATGTGCAAAAGCATGTCCAAAAGCAGAATGACTTCAGATTGCTGATGTGAGAGGTAAGAAGTGCTGAGAAACCATTCTGGAGAGGGTAGCAAGATCATGTCAGTAGCCAGGAAGCTTGAACTTAGATCTGTAACAGTGGGGGAACCATCGAAGAATTCCAAGTGAAGTGATAGAACCAACATTTGAGGTTAAATGATCTATATAGGAAAACCAAACTGTTTCCCTATTCTCACACTCAACACAGAACATGTCTGTGACAATGTGTGGGTGTTTCTCCCCCAGCAAGTCATTCTACAATTCTCTGTGGATACTGACCTGGTGTCCTACACGTTACTCATTTGTGAAACTACCTGCCTGGAGATAGGATCAGAATCAGGGTTAAGTATCTCAGAGTATCCCCAGTCCAGATAGCAATTTCAAGTAGCAAGTCCCCAGGTCACCCACAACTTCTGTCTGACTTGGCTATAAACTGGTAGTTCCCATGATCTTCTTGAGTTTAATAATTTGCAAGAGCAACTCGCCAAACCTAGGAAAAAAGTTTACTTCCTAGGTTACCAGTTTATTACAAAGGTACAAATGAACCATCAGATGAAGGAAGGACAAGCCAGATAGGACAAGTTCTGGGAGGAGCTTGAACACTGGAACTTCTGTCCCTGCAGAGCTTGGGGGGGCACACCAACCCTCCTGGCAGGTGATGTGTTCTTGCTCAATGACATGGAAGCTCTTTGAATGAACCCCTGTCTTTTTAATTTTTATGGAGGCTTCACTACATAGGCATGATTGATTAAACCACTGACCAATGGAAATCACCTTGGCCTTCAG
Source organism: Galagoides demidoff (assembly GCA_963574575.1). NCBI lineage: Eukaryota > Metazoa > Chordata > Mammalia > Primates > Galagidae > Galagoides > Galagoides demidoff. Next base: position 78,765 of record CAUYQV010039526.1, on the reverse strand, counting down.
CCCTTCTCTGCTTCCTGGAGGTTGAGTAGTGTGGTGGGGGTTGGGAGTGGCGAGGCTGAAAGTTCCAATCCTCTAATCCAGGGGTCCTCAAACTTTTTAAACAGGGGGTCAGTTCACTGTCCCTCAGACCATTGGAGGGCCGGACTATGGGCCGCAGGATGAGGTGGCTGCTAAGCAGGACAGATAGCTGTGGTAAAAACACCTGGCTGGCTGGATAAATGTCCTGAGCAGGCTGCATGTGGCCGGCGGGCCATAGTTTGAGGACGCCTCCGTCTAATCACTTGGATAGTTCTCCTGGCAACCAGATCTCCATTCTGAGGCTTCACAGAAGCCCCAGCCACCAGTCATCTCAGCAGCATACAGAGACAATTATTACTTGGTTTTAGGAGCTGTGTACCAAGGAATAAGACTGAAACAAAATGTACATTTCACAGGTAAGGACCTAATACATTTTGAAATTCACTGGAAAGGGCTAGAGAGGCCCTATTATCTAGTCATTAGCATTCTACCAGCTTTTTCTCTTGCTCTCTCACATCAGTCTCACATATAAGCATGTCTTTGTGATAGATCCCCATCTCTACTGTTGTGGTCTGCCTTTATGGAAGAGAGATTATTTAATGTTCAGGGAAGAGGGTTTGTGTAGGTGGGAAAGCAATGCCAGAAAAGGTCTAATCACTCGGAAAATGTGGAGGTGTTGAAAACACAGAGATCTCTAGGAAGTGAACAGTAGAGGGACAAGTTGGGCAAGAAAGACCAAGAATGAGAAAATGTAGAAGAGGAGATTGCGGTTACAGAGTGGAATTGTGGAATTGAAGCTCTCTCATGGGCAGTGGAACCAGGGAAGACAGGGTGCCTAAGCTACCAAAGTACCAGTGAATGAAGTAAAAAGCATTGATGGCCTTTTGTATGAAGAGAGTGATGAGTCACCAGGCTCAGAAATTTGGTAGCTTCTTCATGTGGCCATCAAAGATGCCTGACATGAGGGCAGGACTCAAGATAAGAATGAAGAGTTTGAAGCAAGTGTCAAATTTGCCCATGAATCTGATGGATTGAAAGATGACAGTCATGAGAGAGGGTAGGAGCTATCCTATGGCTTGCCCTGCAGAATGGGGGCAGTTTTGCAACATGCTGAGGCAGTAATTTCCTGGAACTTGCAACAGGGAACTAGAGAATGTCAACTTAGGACCCAATGAACTGAGAGCCACGTGTAAAGCACAGTCCTCGCGTACGCTAGAAGCAGAGAGAGAGAGATTGTTTGGTGAAGAAAATAAGGATATCAGGATATTTTTTAAACACAGATGGGCATTCCAAAGGAGCCAACTAAAAGTTTTTTTATTAGGGCAGGAGCAACAGATGGAGCATCTAAGTTTGCTATGGCTGCCATAACAAAATACCAGCAACTGGGTAGCTCAAACCAGAGAACTTCATTGTCTCCTAGTTCTGGAGGCTAGAGATCTGAGATCAGGTTTTAGCTTCTGGCGGTTTTATGGCAATCTTTGGTGTTAACTTGGCTGATCTCTGACTTCATCTTCACATGGCATGCTCTTTGTGTCTCTGTCTCTACATGGTGTTCTTTTCATGAGGATACCAGTCACACTGAGTCCAGAATGGCCTCATCTTAACCATTGTACCAGCAACAATTCTATTTCTAGGTAAGTCACATTCTGAGGTACTGAGGATTAAGACTTCAACATTATCTTTTCCGGAGGGACCCAATTCAGCTCCTAAGATGGGGTAAGAGAAGCACTGAGCCAGACTTGGAAAAAACAAAGACAGAGGAAAGCTCACTAGAGAGGCCTTTGCTTTGGCCACTGCTCATGAACGACAGCAGCAGGAGACTCTAGTGCCAAGGTCAGGTACAGATGGAATGCACCAGTGCCTAACTAGGGCATACAGCTCGTCACTGCCCAATTCTAAGAGGCGCCTCTTATATACACAGTCATACAGATTGGTTCTGTCTGGTGTCAGGCTCTGGACCATAGGAGAAGTCTGCAGTGGACTCCACAGGCAACTGAATGGGGAAACATCTTAGCACCTATTATGATGTATACTACACTGTGGAGGCCTTCTAGAGGCCTGCCTCTCTAAGCTAAACTTCTTGAGAATAGAATTCATATCTTCTTATTTGGAGACATCTCCCTAGTGCCTTAAAATCTGGTACAAGGTGAATACTCAATACATAAATGGAGAACCAATTCTTAGTGGTAATAATGTGCTACACTTAGGTACTAGTGAATGAATTCATAGGGAGGTATTTGGAATTGAAAGATTGCATTCTAGGAAAATAGCTCTCCTTTCAGAATACAGGAGACGGTTCTGAAGGATGCAGTGTGTTGTGATTTAGACTTTCATAGATTTCTGTAACACACTCCTTTCTCTTACAGAGTCACTTGTATAGGCATTTCTACTTGAGTGTTTCTCAGAAGTTACACACACTTTTATCAGAAAGATGTTTGAGGACAAATGTCCTGGTGGGCAATCTTTTGAATTTTGGAGGTGGGGGTTGGGTTTTCCCCTTTCTTTTCATTATTGTAAATTTTATGCTTCGGTTTTGCCCAATTGCATAAAAACTTGTTTTTGCATCATTGTGTAAATGAGAGAAATTCCAATGACTCTATAATAATGGGTCACGGTAGATAAGAAATGTGATGAGTAGTATCAAATTAATACTAAATGTCATAAACCATTTAGTTAAATTTATCTGGATGGTATGAGAAATGGGAAAGATAAAATGTTCTTGATGATATACATCATGTAGAATTTAAAATGTCAAATTTATCCTAGAAGACGAGAATTATGTATCATTTAGGACATTTCTCACTCTAAGTAAGCAGCAATTTCAAATTAAAGTGACTTAATTTATTGTCTCACATGACAAGTGAAGGTAGGGCTCTGCCCCCATGATGAATTCCATAGCGCGGAGACTTCATGGTGGATGTGAGCTCTTTCTCTCTTTCTTCCCTGCCCTGCACCCATGACACAGGACGGTGCAGCAGCTCCACGAATTACAATTATTTATTTATTCAATAATGGTTTAGTGAGTGACTATTATGTGCCAAGGTTCTAGGTACTAGAAATACAATAGGATTATGTGGACCCTGTGGGATAAGTTGCCCATAGTTTCCAAAAAGATATCCTGCTCTTTTCTTAGATAAGAAACAAATTACCTGCCTTGATCAAGTTACGTTCTACAGAAAACCAACATCTCCCCAATGGGGTGGGAGATAGCATAACATTTTAAGTAGAGAAGTGCTATGAAGAATAATATTGCTGAGCAAAGTAAAACAGAGTGGTGAGGGGGCTGTTACTTTCTAAATGATTGTTGAGGATGCCTTTTTTGGCCCATAAGGAAAGACCTAAAGGGAGGAAGGGAATAAGCCACAGGAATTTCTGGAGAAGGGTTTCCAGGCAAGCTTAACACTCCCAAGGGTGCCTAGGGCTTGTTCGAAGTGCTAGAAAAGGAGCAAGGAAGACGGCCTGGCTGCAGATGAGGGAGCAGCGATTAGCAGGAAAGAAGTCCACAGAGGTGGCATATGTCATATCAAAAGGACCTTTTAGAACCTTGCCAGTGGGTGTTCATTATCCCATCCTCGTCGCCACTTGTCCGGGCCCAGGACTGGCCAGATCTCTGGTACCAGCTTATCTATTGACACAAACCACTGTGCTACCTTGCTTGGGAACAACTCTCCTTAGGTGCCTGAGGGCTATTTATTCATCTTAGCAGAAGGGGGAAAGAGAGGAGAAACAGTCTTTGTGGGGGAGAAACAGTTTTAGTAGGAGAATAAATCTTAGCAGTCTTCTTAGAAGAGCCCTGGGCAGGAGCCTCTGAGCAAGAGGAGTGAAAGCGTTCGAGTGAGCGAGTCAGTGAAAGAATGAGACCCGAGTCCGACTAACCTCTCCTGCAGCTCCTCATTGATGTGGTCCTGTGGCTACTTGCACCACAGGTGTAGAGACTGCCAAGCACTGATGTTCTCATCTCGTGTGCTCTCGTGTTAAGGAGAGCTGAATCCCTTCCCCACGCCTTTATCACCAAGGTGTCATATTACTGAGATGTCGTAAGTGTTTCTTATAGTTACAGAGTGTTCCAAGCTTAACTCTCGCTTCTCCTTTATGTGGTCTGCTACAGACCATAATTAGAATCTTAAATTTTCTCATAAAATGGGAAATGTTTGGAGAGTTTTGAGCAGGTAGGTGCTATGATTTATATTTCTAAGAGATACACTCTGCCTCCTTGGCTGTAGGAGGGTAAGTGTGGACACACACAGTGTGCATCCTCGTAATGGGCAATTGCAGAAGCCAAGGTGAGAGGTGACTGGGTCACAGTGGTGAGGGAGGGGCATGCTAAGTGGTTAGTGTAGGATATATTGACACGCATAACCTCACACAGCAATGTCCCGAGACAGGAACTAAAGGAATCTTTCCAGTAGCCCTTTTAAAATTGAGGAAATATTTCCCAAAAACTTCCCAGCTTACTTCCTCTTGGTTCTAATTTGTTGAATGGCATCTCATACCTACGTCCAAACCAGTTCCCCAGCAAGTGCAATAAAATTGCAGTCTGTGACTCAGGCCCAAAGTTTCCTGAGGAGCTGACCATTTGTAGGAGGGAGAATAAGTTTGGTGATTTGTATGGCCTATTGCAAAATTAAAATGTGAGCCTCCGTGTTTGAAACATATTAAAAATCTTGAGACAGAGAAAACACTGCAGGAAACCAAGTTCAAGACTGCCAACCTAGCTGAGTCTGCCTGTTAGCAAAGAAGGGGCCATTGTGTAAGGAAAAGTCTCACTTAAGTTATTTTCTGGGAGTAATTTACATAAGCTTGGAGGCAGCATCAAGCTTTTCAGGTTGTTGAGTTTGGGTTAGTGTCTCACTAGCTAGAAGGAGAAATTAATGCTTCCATGGCTTTAAGGAGTAATTATTTCTGATTTTTGTTCTTCTCTCCCTGTTCATAATCTCATAAGTAGTCAAGTCATCTACTCTACTGACTGACTGACTTCTGAACAGCTGACTCACTTAAGGTCTTCCCTCTGTCCGTAGGCCTAGGACGGGCTGCATTTTCTCTGTTCCTCCACATCTAGGATTTGCAGCCATGCTTTGAGTATGTTCTTTGGGGTATTACAATGTATTTACCTTTAAGGATATACCCTGCCCCTGACATTGAAGTCAGTGTGCATCAACACCTCTTCTTTTTAATCAGTTTTGGCTTGGGTTTTTCTTGGCCACTCCATTAATGAGGTGCTATTGAAGTAGACACCACCTACCTTCTCCCCAGGGAAATTCTTAACAGTTGTCTTCAAGTTTATTTCCTAATGTATCTTTTCAGCTTTCTTGGATTTTACCTATATTGTCATTGCTTGTAAGATTTCTCATGTGAATCTAAGTGTAGAATATAAATGTCTTAAAACAATAAGAAAAAGACATGAAGGCTATGTTAACCAGTTGGATGAATGTATTTCAAATTGTATACAGAAATAGTACACTGTACCCCATGATAGTATTAATGTACACTGCTATGTTTTAATAAAAAAATAAATAAATAAAAAGATGTCTCCATTGATGAAGACAAGGAGAGGACAGGAAAAATATCTCAAGAGAATCAATATTACCACCCTAGAATGATAATTCTTTGGGAAAGAGTGTATAACTTTTGGCCAACATGAGGAACAACAGGAAGTACACTTTAAGGAGGCATTATTTGTTCTTACTTTTGGTTTTGGTCTTTTTGATAAAGAACTTCTTGCCTTTTGGAGTATGATGGATTTTATATCCCTTCAATCAAATAACGATCAAATATCTGGTGATTTACATATTCACCAGTCAGAATAATTTGGTGTTACTGTCTGACGCTAATGGTTATCAATTTTTCTTCTATGCTAGGTAAGAGTTCCAAGAAATGGCTATAGGTTCCCAGGACATTATTCTTTTAGACTGAGCACGCAATCAGTAGCTTCTAAGTCAGGGAAACCTAATTCTACGAAGTTTATGATGGCTAGTGGAATTCAACTTTCTATGTGATGATTCTTATTATCACTGATGATCCAAAATTATCTAACTATATTAAAAGAAATTTAGCAAGTTGTTTTCCTCTCCTGAATTATACACAACAGAAAGATATATATAATCATGTTAATACTTTATTTTAAAGTTTTTGATAAAGACTTTCAATTTTCTTATAAAAACGTTCATGCTGGTCCATCCACTTGTTCTTTCCGTGATGATGAGTATAACCCTCTAATCCCAGCTGTCATTTATGACAAATGAGGGCTTCCAGGCCCACAAGTGCAGACTCTGCAGGTCACATGTCCCAGAGATGGAAAATGTGATTTCTCCCCGGGGCCGGATATACAGACCATTATATCATCTCACACTCTGAGAGAGTCTCCCCTTTCCAGATTTACTGAGCATCCTTTGATTGTACATTGTCTTTATCTTTGACCTCCAAGCAGGGTCACCATTGTAACAGTCGAGTGAAAGCTTTCAGGAATGAATGAGTGCTCACAGAAATCAGGTGGCATGCTCTGTCCAGCGCAGTGATAGTTTCTGACAACGCTGATCGAGGGACTTCTTCTGCAGTCCATTGATTTCAGTGTCAGGCAGACGAAAAGCAGCATATTGATGAGACTTTGTCATTACTTTGCCAAAGGTGTCTTGTCGGATAAAAGACCAATAGAGGAAGCCAACTTAAGACAAGCCATCACATCCATTTTCTTGGTGCTAAAGGAAGTGAATGAACTGTGATATTTAAACTAATCGATGCCTATAAAGGTACTCTTAAACTCTTGCAATAAATTGTTTTGATTTGCAAAAAAACAGAAGTGTGATCTACAGAAAGGAGAAAGGAAAATAGCTCACAAAAGTTGAAGTAAAAGACTTCCATTCACAGTGATAGTGAAGTTACAACTGAGACCTTTTCCTTAATGTTGACCTTTATGAAAGGCTTTTCTGTATAGCATGATGGTGTAATAAAACGTCTTGTGTAACCTTTTTTATCTTCCCTGTATTGGCTCCTCAAGCTCCCAATTGAGCAAAAGGCCACTACATATTTCACTTTCTCAAGTAAGAGAGAACTTCAGGGTGGTTTGGCCTTTGCTGATCTGATATCTGACTGCAGATATAAGACAGAGCCCATATTAGATCAGAGAGACCTGTGAACTGAATGGCTTATTCAACAGTTCTATGGTAGTTTGTTATGCAATAGTTTTAGTTATGCAATGAAACCTATCTGAAACAAAAGAATTTATAGTGTGTTTGAAAATCTTAAAGAATACTCTCAGTCTTCTCATGGGTCTGAGAAGGCCGAAAACCTTGACTCTAATAGAAAGTTGATCTAATTCTGTAATATCTCTGCAAAATTAGAGATAAACGCTTCTTCCAAACTCCCTCATTCCTCTGCTACTCATCCTCTGTTTGTATAAAGAAGACTGAAAAGGGCCAGGAAGTAACTTTTATAGAGGCCCTGTCCTTCTTATTCCCCTAAAGGAAAAAGACTCAGGCACGTATTAGTTTCTTTTCTAAGTCTAAAAGGAGTAGGAGACAAAAGACTTCCTTATAAAGTTTGTAGATATCAAGAAGTGGTGAAACTTTGTTTTTCTACTTACGGTCTTCTGATCAGCAGGGTTTGCAGACTGGCTCTTATGTTCCTGGGGCAAGAATACTGAGGAAAGATGGAAACAGCATTCATAAGTCTCCTTGAGTATTTTGTGGCTCCCAAGAATTGACTGGGAGAGGGTGCAGAATATAGATGAGATGGGAGGGATGGCCATGAGCTAGCTAGAGCTTGCTGTGGGCTAGGGATGTGATATGGTAGCTAGGTGAGGCTCAACTTTTGAAGTTGCATTCGGATTTCTAAAGGAAAGACCTTGGGTTGAATCCATTCCCAGCAGGGTATTGGGACTTCTTCCTACCTACTTTTGCTCCACAGATCACAGTTTGATTCGTGGGGTGAACACAGAGAATCAGCAGGAATCTTGGGACTATAGCAGTGTGGTTGCTCACGTAAGGCAAGAGCAGTTCAGGTCAACCAAGAAGGAGATGGCCTATTAGCTATGTGTAGGCATGTCAAGAGGTGGGTCTTCCCTTTCTTTCCTCCCAACAGTAACACCAGAGGAAAAGTGAAAGGAAGAAGGAAGAGGGAGGTGGGAGAGAAGACTTCCATCCTCAACCCAGGCCTCTGGAGCCAAGGTCTAGCAGGCTTCATGGGACTGAGAAGGCCGGGAAAGCCTTGACTCTAAGAGAAGGTTGATCTGGACCAAATGTAACTAATTGAAGATGACAGAAAAACAATAGGATTGGATTTATAAATTGTCGGTGAAGGGAGTAGACAGAAATTATTGGAAAAATGAAAATTTCCATACTCATAACTCTGTGACTTGTGATTTCTCAAATAAACCATTATATTATTTTCTCTAGAGAAATTTTTAATCTGAGTAATTACAGGTTTGTTTTTAATAGGACAATGAGAAGACTTGTTGGTTATCTTCAACAAAGAAGGGCTCCTAAAATCACTACAGTAGCTATGTAATTCATTCCTTCATGGAGGTAGAAGGCCTGAGGTTCCCGAGCTCACTGTCATTTTGCCTTTGCTGATCTGACATCTGACTCAGATACAAGACAGAGCCCACATCAGATCAGTCAAAGCTGGACCAAATTGCTGGCCAGAGACCTGTGAACTGAATTGCTTATTCAATAGTTCTATGGTAGTTTGTTATGCAATAGTTTTAGTTATGCAGTGAAAGCTCTCTGAAACAAAAGTATGATAGCGTGTTTGAAAATCTTAAAGAATGCTTAAAATAAAATCATTCCATCAATATAAAATAACTCAGCATTTTAGAATTAGTTTATACTAACTCTGGGCCTGAAATCCTGATGGCATAAATAGTTGATCAAACTACACTATCTTTCCAGCATGCGTGTGCAGGGATGTAGAATTCTCTTTTAAGACACTGGCATATTGAGCGATTCCTTGTGTTGGGTCACCTTCCACACCAGTGCTTCAACTTCACGAAGATGCAATCGCATTTTCACAGCTTACCCATGTCCTTGGTCAGATCAGAGGTCTGCTTTGCTCAAAGTGGGGAGTGATGGTGGCAGCAGCAGAAAAGAACACCCAGGATGACCTTGGTGGCAACTGAGGAAGCTGGGGTTTATATTTAGCATTCACTGTGAAAACAGTCTTGCACTGAGAGTCTTTTTGCCTAGTCTCATGGTATGATGAAAATATATATTATTCCTAGGTTTGCCAATGTTAAATGTTTTTGAAAAATGTGTTTTTAAAAATATTCCATTTCTTTTTTAATCCTCAATGATGTGTTGTCACTTTTTAAAATTCTTTTCTCCAGTTGGTTATAATTACTTGGCAGTTAACTGAGTCAGATCAAGGTAAGTGGTCTGCTTGGCATGATCAAGGAAATAGCTAGAGACCTGGGAGTATGGAGACTTCAGATTTGGTCTTGGATCCTTCACTGAAAGCAGTGTTAAGATGGAATTGCCTTAGCCCAAGGTGCTTCAGTTTTCCCCATTATTAAAGTAAGAAGAACATGCCAGAACTGGGTCAAAGTGGGGTAAATAGGACAACATGGAGAGAAAAAAATCTTTCTCCAGGCAGGCCAGAGAGTGGATGTGCACAAGCTTGAGAGGTAGGCAATGTTCCTGTGTCTTTTATGGCCTCCAGCAGGAACTGGGATATGCTCACACTCACAAAATGAGCAATTATCACACAGTATCTAGGAGCTTATCCCGTCCTCCTATTCCTCTTTCCTTTCTTCTTATTTAAAACAACATTTTGTAGATGGGCCAATGTAAAACTTTGAATACAAATGTGCCCATTTCAACAGGCAAACAAATGCATTGAACAGCTGAGGAAATCAAATTAATAGAAAAAACACAAATACACTGTACAAGTGATATTAATATTCTTCTCAGGCCAAAAAGGTATTTTCATCAGGGCATTTACAAAACCGAAAAATTCTATGGAGGCATTAGTGACGTAAGAAATAAAAATACCATTGAAAAAATTAGTAAGTCCTCAAATACAAATATATTAATGGTCCTATTCAGAGTTAAGTAGAATGAGCAAAATAGAACCTAAGCATATCAACATTTAGAGGGAAATAACTCTGGACTTCAAATTCTAAACGTAGCTAAACCATTAGAAATAGCCAAGAGAAAAACTTGAAAGGCCAGGAAGTATTCCAGCAAAATAAAAAATGAATCTAAAGGAACGAATAGTATGTGATATCATAAACAGTGACAGATGAAGAAGTAAACAAAATAGGTAGTTGTCTAATTGTTAGTTGTAAAAATAATATGGAATGGAATGCCTCAAAATGGGTGTTGGAGTGAGTAGAGTGGGTTCAGTAGAGTGGGAGGTGGGGATAGAGAACTCTAAATGCACCAGTATTCTAACTAATTCTAGAAAAGCTTTTTTCAATATGTGTTAAAATTTTGAAGTTACTAATAGATAATTTTGAAGGAAATATGTAACTTTCAAACCAAGAGAAGAAAAAAAACAGTTTAAAAAACTAATATATTCCTTTTGGAAAGATGTTTGGAGAACACTTAGAGATCTAAAAATAGACCTGCCATTTGATCCTATAATTCCTCTACTAGGTATATATCCAGAACACCAAAAATCACATTATAACAAAGATATTTGTACCAGAATGTTTATTGCAGCCCAATTCATAATTGCTAAGTCGTGGAAGAAGCCCAAGTGCCCATCGACCCATGAATGGATTAATAAATTATGGTATATATCCACCATGGAGTATTATGCAGCCTTAAAGAAGAGGAGACTTTATTTCTTACATGTTTACATGGATGGAGCTGGAACATATTCTTTTTGGCAAAGTATCTTAAGAATGGAAGAAAAGTGTCCAATGTACTCAGCCCTACTATGAAAGTTATAACCCAATTATAGCCCAAGAAGAAGGGGAAAGAGGGAGAATGGGTGGAGGGAGGGTAATTGGTGGGACCACACCTACAGTGCATCTTACAAGGGTACATGTGAAATTTACTAGGTGTAGAATATAAATGTCTTAACACAATAACTAAGAAAATTCTATGAAGGCTATGTTAACCAGTTTGATGAAAATATTTCAAATTGTATATAAAACCAGTACATTGGACCCTATGATTGCATTAATGTACACAGCTATGATTTAATTTAAAAAAAAGAAAAAAATATAATAGAAAAAAAACCCTCCATCAGTCAAAACATAATAATAAATTTTAAAACTTAAAGTAAACCAGAAAATAAAAAAAGAAATAAATCTAAAGATATAATTAATCCAATAAATGTCATGATTGCATAAAAAGCCAAAGTTTCTCTGTATTTTTAAACCATATCCATCTATATACTGCCTGAGATATAACAAAGGAAATGGTCAACAAAAGAATAAAAAAGACATACCTGGAAAATATTAATAAAGTGAAAGCAAACTTAACAATGTTATTATCAGGCAAAGTAAAAAAACACTAAAAAATAATTAATAATACATTTTATAATACAATCCCCTAAGAAAAAAAGATAAAGAATTATAATTTTTAACCACCTAATTTAAAATACATAAAGTAAAAAAATTATGAAAATGTAATAAATCCATAGTAATAATGAAGATCTAATATAACTTTCTCAGAATGTAACAGACTAAATAGACCCAATGTCAAAGCTAATATAAAGTTTTAATAACACAATAAACAAGCGTAATAGATACATATAGAATTTTGTACTCTTAAGCAAGATGCAAAATCTTTTCATGGGCACAGAGAAGAGTCATGAAATACTAGGCACAATAACATTTTCAAAAAAATTCCTCAAAGCTCATTGCCGCTCTCCATCTATTTTGATACCTACATTCTTATTAATGAGAGAGGGAGAGCCAGAGAGAAAGGACATTTTCAAATAAATTTTACTTAATGAAGAAATAAAATTGAACTTCAATTTAGTTTTATATTTAATTAGAAATAAATGACAATGAATGTACATATTTAGAAAACTATGAGGTTAGCCAAAGTAGTACTCCATGGCAAATTTATAGTCTTAAATGCATTTATCAAACAACAAATACTTGGATATTCAACTCAAGAAACTAGAAAAAGAAAAGTTAGCAACCAAAGAAGATAATCATTAAAGATAAAAATGTGGCAAATCAAACAAAATAGAATTTGCCAGTAAGGCAAAATTTTGTTATTTTTAAAGATATTTTCTCCGACATAACATTCATAGGACTAGTCATTAGAAATTTCATTTTTAGGGAAGCTAAATGGGAACAAAATACAAATACATATATGATGACAAATGTCTATACAAATATATGAGACTTTTAGTTAAAGATAATGATCTAATACCATATATGTTTATCAATTTTCCCTCTGTAAATCCCCAATGAAATGGTAGGAAAGAAATAAAAAGTATAAGAACGTACAAATAAAGACGAGATGAGGTATATATTAACCAGTGTGATGTAAGGGTTCCTAATTCTATATGAAATCGGCACATTGTACCTCATAAATGCATTAATGTATACATGATCTATGTGTATATAATTTTATTAAAAAAAAGTTTGTAGAAAAAAAAAGAAAAGAAAGTAAGAATGAGGTTAGAGTATCACATATTTTAACACATATGGAGAAGCCTGAGAGCAGATGGAAGAGTGGTGATTGGTGAGAGTAGGGTACAGAAATTACAGCCTAGCATACTCAGAGGGCAGATATTACTGCAAAAGAGCCAGTTTGCTTCAAGTCTAAAGTTTCTAAAATTCTAGATTACACCAGAATTTCCCAGAGTGAACTTTATCCTTACAGTTTCTGAATCAGTAGGCTGGGGCGGGGCCTGAGAATATGCATTCTCAGATGATGCTGATGTTGTTTGTTTGGAGACATTAAGAGAGCCACTATTCTGGGATCCTAAATAGGTTCAGGAATTGGATTCATTAGGTATAATGAAGAACAAGAATAAGAAGTAGTGCAGAAAGCAGGGAGCTTATCGAAAGTCTGTGTACAGTCTGTTCCTGTGCAGTGTCTGTACAGAACAATTAATTTTCCAAACTTTTCTTCAAATACACACAGAATGCACAAAAACTTAAGCAAGAAATTAAAAGATTTTTTTTCACTGGAGCTCTGTTGAAAAGGCCTGCTGAAAATTAAGCTGTATTGTTTGAGTTTCCTGCAATGGTAATATATTCACACAGTACATGTGCAATTATAAACCAGGGACAGATGCCACACAGGGGTGGCATTTCACATCTGTCACCATCTTTACCCAGAAAAATCAGGAAATATTCAAAGAGTATCTTGGTGCTCAAGAAAGAGGGTTTCAAAAAAGGTGCTTTCTTTGTCTCTAGAAAAATTGAAAGAAAAGAAAACGTCTTCCCCTACATATACAACAGTTGGTTTCTCTGTTCCATCAGTCAGATTAGAGGATGTGTACATATGAATGACGAACTTCTTAATATTCATGTTTATAATGAAAATTTCTGCTAGTAATGACTAGAGTAACATAACTGCTATATTTGTAACTGTTTGTAATGTGTCTCAGAGCCCATATTTTCTCACTAAAGTTGCATTATTTAGGGCTAGACAAAAAGCTACAGTTCATGAGACAATAATCATTTTCTCACTAAAAAATGAACGAGCACTACTATATAGGCCTGCTGTCTTCTGATTTTAGAATGGTGCAAGTCAAATCTTTATACCATCAAATGCTGCTTTTGTTTCTAAAGATTTCATGGCTTATAAATGTTACTTCAAAAATTTAAGAGTACAAAATCAGATCCACTATAACCTACACCCCCCCCTTTCTTTACTTGTTTGCAAATAGTCTCTACCTATTGCAAATTTTATTTGAAATTTCAATGTAAGTTCTAGGAAAGGATTTTATTTATTTATTTATTTATTTTGCAGTTTTTTGGCTGGAGCTGGGTTTGAACATGCCACCTCCAGTATATGGGGCTGGTACCCTACTCCTTGAGCCACAGGTGCCACCTCAGAAAGAATTTTGTTTTGGTCTTCAGTAGTATGAAGCCCTAGACCATGTGCATTCCTACCCAAATAGATATCTGACAGAGCTATTGTCTTTCCATAGAAGGCATCTTGCAAAGCCTACGGCCATGAACTTGCAACAAAATCCATTTACAGTCCAGGCTTTCATGCCTTTCCCACATAACTTCCTGCAGTCAATCTATCACCAGTGGTGTAATGAAAAGGGGATGCCAAAATATCATGGTACCAAAGTACCATAATTTATTATGGCAAAAGTCTAGTCTTTGCTGCCTCACTTGGTTAGCTAATTGATTTCCTTCAGTTCCCAAAGACTATTGGAGATTTTGACTTGGTATAGGCTCTGATGAGAGGGAAAAAAAGCCTTCAGCACTGAAATCTGCAACCTCCAGCTGCAAACCGATGCCAGTCCTTGGCATGTTAAGAATCAGGCCCCATAGCAGGAGGTGAGCTGTCGAGGAATGAGTGAAGCTTCACCTGTATTTGCAGCTGCTCCCCATCACTCACATCACTGCCTGAGTCCTGCCTCCTCCCAGATCAGTGGCAGCTCTTATAGGAGCATGAACCATACTGTAAATTGTGCCTGCGAAGGATCTAGGTTGCACGTTCCTTATGAGAATCTAATGCCTGATGATCTGAGCTGGAGCTGAGGCCACGATGCACTGGGGAGCAGCTGCAAACACAGATTATCATTAGCACAGAGATGTGACTGCACAGAGACCATGATAAATCAATTGCTTACAGACTCATATCAAAACCACCCCCTACTCTCACCCTGGTATAATACAAAAAAGAAGGAAAGAGCCTGTTAATAACAAAAACAATAGCAAAAAACCGAAAAAATGGGATGGGGCAAAAATTGATAGATTTTCATATCCCCTCAACATTCATACAGAACATAATTCTGATTATCATAATTTTTGTCTTTAATTTTTTTCAATGTATGTTAAATTGGTGTATAAGAATCAGAATTTTGTAGACACACGTATATGTAGAAAGTGTCTATTATGCTCCAGATTCTGGTCAAAGGTTTTTATGCACTGTTTCCTTTAATTCTCACAAGTCTTGAGAGAGTTGGGTATTGTTGTACATCTTCATTTTATGGGTGATAATACTGAGGGTCAGAGAGGTGAACTAACTTGCCCAAAGTTATATAGCTATTAATGGCAGAGCTGAAACTTGATTCCAAGTTATTTGCTTGTAGTCCATGATATTGATTCAGAACCACTGGAAATTAGACTATAGGATGTCAAAGTTACAGAAGTGAAAAATAATTTTAATCTATCACCTTAATATCTGGGGTGGTACAAACTAACCTCTCATTGATAAATTTATTACATGAGTATAATTTATCATTTTTTATTACCAGAATGACACCCCCTTTTTGTGTCATCTAGGGGTTGGGTTGACAGGAGAGAAATTGCAGGGAACCTGCCATCCAGTGGCAACTAATGGCCATTGGCCGCCCTAACTTGCAGCAGTGTAACACCTATCTCAAGCTGTAAAGAAAATATAGGTATTTCTTTTGTCTAGTTTTGCCTTATTTTTTATAAAAAAGGAAAACTGACATTTGCTTCAATAAATAATAAATTTCCACTATAGTCTGTACCAGGAGTAGATTCACTTAAAGATCACTAAAGGATTTTTTTTACAGTAGTCTTATTTTTAAAACCTATTATGCCATGAATTCATGGGGAAAAGCTTCCAGCAGTTCAGGGAGACGCCTTTCCATTGAATGTCACAAAGCTTGCTATGCCTATTGGGCCATGAATTCATGGGGAATAAGTTCCAGCATCTTATGTTCCTGTTCCGTTGGTCCTCTTGGTTCTCCTGTGTGCTATGCTGTCTGCCTGTTATGCCATGAATTCATAGGGAACGGGTTCCAGACCTCAGGCTTTTTTTCCGTTGGTTCTCACAAAACGTGTTTCTCTGGGTCAAGCAGGCTGGCACTTCAGTTGAACCCAGAGCCCTTTCTCTTTGGCATCCTTCTCTTTCTGATCATGTTCCTTTATGTGTTTCAGGAGACTATCTCAGCTCTTAGAGTGCTTAATATGCTCAATATGACATTAATCCTCTTGGCAAGAATCTTGCCCTTAACTTGTTTGTTTACAACGATGCCAACAGCATGCTGGGTAACACTTGGACTTTTCCCGTTTTGCCATGGTAACATTTGTGGACCATGTCTTCTTGAACAGTACCCATTCCCTCGATGTCTACAATATCACCTTTCTTGTGGATTCACATGCATGTGGCCAAAGGAACAACTCCACATTTTCTAAAAAGCCTAGAGAACAAGTACTAGGTGCCTCTCTTCTTTTCCTTTGTGCTAATCATTTTGGTGAATTACTAGAAGATGGTGTCTTCGGCTGAAAGGAAGTCACTAAGGGATTTTGCTTGTCTTTTCCTTTAAGAAAAACATTTTATAGCCTAATGGGCATTCTGAATAGGAGGATTGCCTTGGAAAAAGTGGTTTTAATTGTGCACAGGAAAACCTTAAATAAATAATAAATGAGTGAATGAAAGAATAAATCAGATACCAAAACTTTGATGTAGGCTTACAATTAACACTGCAGAAATAGTGGCAATGTCCTTTTTAAGTTATTTGAACTAGAGCACAATTCTGACCTTTAAGAAATGACTTCTGAAGAGCAGAGAGAAGGAAGGAGGGAGGGGAGTGGGCTCTTGGTGTGTGCCACACTTTTTGGGGGCAAGACATGATGGTAAGAGGGACTTTACCTAACAAATGCAATCAGTGAAACCTGGTTTCTTGTACCCTCAATGAATCCCCAACAATAAAAAAAAGAAAAAGAAGAAATGACTTTTGAGTAAATTTCAGAGAAGAAAATATTTGTAAGGATAATCAATTAAAAAATACAGTAAAATTGAAATGGGTTAGTAACCAATTTCCCCTTTACTTCCTTTATTATTATTTTTAAAAACATTTTACTCTTTACATGAAAAATCTTAGATACTTAACCAACTCTTTAGAAGATTCTTCCCTATCCCACTCTTACCCATACTGTTTCTCAGGTGATGCTATGATCTTGGGCCCAATGTCATCCTCACAGTCCTGGAAGGCTTCACAGAAAATAGACCTTTTCGAAACCTTTACTCACTTGGTTGGTTGTGGGGAAAATTGAACACTTTCTTTGTGAGATGATTCAAGAGAATGTACATTTACCACTTTAAAAGATATTTTAAATAAGATATTAAAACAACAGTTTCTTAGTGGTCATTTATAGTAATCTTTCATTGGAAACCTATTTTTTATGATTACAACATATGACATATAAGACTATCATTCCACTATCTTCAATTTCACCTGTCTACTGCCCAAATTTCCAGCTGCCTGATATATATTCCCTCTTGTTTGTCTTATCAATATTTCAAATTCAACATTTCTAAATTTTTTGTTTTTTTGAGACAGAATCTCAAGCTGTCACCCTGGGTAGCGTGTCATGGTGTCATAACTCACAGCAACCTCCAACTCTTGGGCTCAAGTGATCCTCTTGCCTCAGTTTTTTTTTTTCTATTTTTAGTAGAGATAGGGTCTTACTTTTGCTCAGTATGGTCTTGAACTCATGAGCTAAAGCTGTCCAGCCTCCTCGGCCTCCCAGAGTGCTAGGATTACAGGCACGAGCCACCGTGCCCAGCCTTTTCCAAATTTTAAATTATCATTAAATAAAGTTTGCTCTTTTAAAAAGAAAAAATTCCTAGTTCTATATCACAATCACATTTTGAGCACTGAGAACACAACTCTATCCTTAGTAGGTGCACATATTTGTTGAATTAAAGTAAATGCTACAGTAAAAGGTTTTCTACCTGAAACTTGAAAATAATGGCATTGCCCATAGCTATGTGGGGATGGGGAGAGGGTGGTAGAGAATTGTCAGGGATGTAAATAACGTGCTTTCTAGCTAAGGGATGTAAGCTCTGGCTTTTCATTTATTTTTCTTCAATTTGTTCAAACTTTTTTTTCTTACTCATAATTCAAATACAGTTTAATGGAAAAACTTCACATGTTATATATATATTAGTCCTCAATGAGAACTAGAATGTAAGAATAATTTTACCAACATGGAATTTAAAGTTTTTTTATTTATTGAAGGTTAATTTTTCTTCTCACCGGAGAGTCCCATGAAGGTCCCTACAGACAGTATCATTTCCACCAGGCATCTGGCAATAGTTTCACTAATCTAAGGTTTCATTTTGAAAAATAAAAGGCCTAGTCCTTTCTTTGAAAGGACAAAATCTTTGCCATAAAACGATTTCCTGTGGGTCTAAGTTGGTCATATTTACTTCTGTAAAGTGGCAGCTTATCCCAGTGGTTCTATTTTCATTTGCTCTGAACGTTCTGCTTCACCTTTGCTTGTAGATATTTTTGATAGAAGTCAACAGCATGTCTTTGTAAAAATGTGTGTTTGCCAAAAGGGAGGATTGGGCCAAATGAAAACAAGGAAGGCACCAGGTATCAACGCCCCACATATCCTCAAAGCAAGGCCAGTCCAAGTTCAGAGAGTGGGAATCTATTTCCCGAACTCTTCCATTCAGGTGAGATTCCTTCGCAGCAGTGATTTAGTGAACAGGAAAGTTCAGGCTTGCTTCCAAGAGTGCTTGAATTGCCTGTTGTGTGAATGAGGATGGTCTAGAGATAACTTTTAAAATGGCTTCTCTGTAAGGCATCAGGCCTAATGGAGACTGCCCCATCCTCGGCAGCAGATGGGAAAGGGAATGGAAGCTGTAGCATTTGGGCCCGGTGCTTTCTCTTCCCAACATGCTGCAAAGGCCTTAATGCTCACACAAAGCCTATGACCATAAAATTCCTTCCAGTAGGTTCTTTATAGGAAACAGAATAAACCACAACCATTATGGAAGGCTAGCCGGCTGCATTACCCTTCAGGGAAGAGAAACATTTGGCTCCAAAAAGTCTCAGGGTTTTTTCAGCTTAATATGCAGAACTGCTGAGCCATCATGTCTGGGCAGCAAGAGATAATAATAAACAGGTTAAGGAATCACTAAGGCAAACCTTTCTCATTGATGACGTTTCCATCACATTCCTTTTATTAAAAGCTTTAAAAGCTTGCCACCAAATAGGTTTACAGTGCATTAAAAACTCTTGCTGAAAGGATCCGCCTAATATAATGTGGGAAAAGATGAAGAGCCATGAGATACTGCACTGAGCTGGCTGGCTTAGGTACGGAAAAAGCATCATCTTTGTGGTTCATATTGCCATTATAAACTCTCCTTGTGGTGTGTAGTTCTTACCACAGTCAATGCAGCTAGCAGATGTGATGTGAACTATTAGGCTACATTACAAATGAAAATGGGGCTTTCCTTCCCGGGGAAGCACACCTTTCATGTTGTAATAATACGCAGGCAGCTGGGATGCACTATTTTAATCTGGACACTGGCAACATTTCTATTAGCATCAGTTAATCCTTGACCCTCTCCTTGTGTTGCTATTTGGGTTTCTTCCAGAGGGTGAACTGAAGCCGCAGAGTTTATCCGCATTAGCCAGTACATCCTGTAAAAGGATTTCAAATAGGTTCTGTCATGTGTGCCGCTGGTGGGGGCTGTGGATTGGTTAACTGTTCACTCCTAGCATTTTTGCACCCTGAATGTGATCAGGGAGTAGCCAAAAGTTGGTGAAAGAAAAAAAAAAATAAAGGTTGTTGACAGCACAGCAGTAATAGAGTCTTGAAGCCCCGACTGGGGAATTAGACTGGCCAGGAAGAACAGCAAGGCCGAGTAGGTCAAGAAGCAATGAACCTTAAAACAGCCTTAAAAGGAAACAGATGAAAAGAGTGAAGAATTCACCGGGACACACACAGCCCTGAAAGCAGATGCAGAAGAATTCCAGCAATACTAAAAGAAAATGTGAGCTACTGCCGAAGGAAGAAGAACTTGCAGTGGGAAGGGACATTTGAGAAGAAGGACATTTCTACAGACAGTCTGGAGCAGATACGACAGGCTACAATATATTTCACTAATGACGACTAAAGTTGGGTAAATTACTTAACAGGAGATTAACAAGAACTTCATGTTATTTAGTTCTATTTTTAAAAAAACTGCTGAAAGAAACAATTCAATTCAGATTTCTGAATCACTCCATGTCGTATGTCCTGCTTTGTCTCTCTTAGTTCCTCTGGCGGACACAGACTATTTGTCTCTTCTCTCGACCCTCTTGAACAGGGAAAGATGCTATGCTGGCTGAGATTTTGGTTTTAATAATCAAGATTTGACTCAAAGTCTCTTTTGCAGGATGAAAATTCATGGGTGCCCAAGACTGATGTTCAGATATGATCAGATCCAGGGGCTCAGAAAATGTCATCAGATATTAGATTTAATTTTTAACAATCTCTTGGTTGTGATTTTTTATATGTTTATAGGCTCTTTTCTATTTAGAATGTTCCTTTATTGGAAATAAATGGCTTCACATAATTCTTGGCTTATCTTTTTCCCATTTAGTTACCCCAGAAAGAGACTCTCTTTTCCTCAGTCTTTCTAGAATAATACCTCCCATGTGAATCACTTTTTTACTGATAAGATCATTTGCTACCTCCACACCAGTTACTGCAACCATTGTAGGGGACAGGTGGGGATGTGAAAGTCTTTGATTGACCTGTGTTTGGGCAGTGTGGTGTGCTATGGTCAGAGGAAATTTCATAGTTCTTTTGCACTGCTATTATGGAATATCATAGACCAGGTCCTAAAGAACATAAACTTATTTCCACATAGTTCTGGAAGCTGGGAAGCCCAAAACCAAAGCACTAGCAAGTTTGTTGTCTGGTGAGGGCCAGGTCTTTGTTTCCAAGATGGTACCATGAACTATGCATCCTCTGGGAGAGAAGAATTCTGTTCCTCACCTGGTGGAAAGTAGAAGGGCAAGTGGGACAAACTCCCTCCCTCCTTTTTATAAAGCACCTAATCTTATATATGAGAGATGGAGTCCTTATGACCTAATCACCTCTTACAGGTCTCACTTGTTAATAACATCACATTGGCCATTAAGTTTCCACGCATGAATTTTGAAGGGAACACAAGCAAACCATAGTCCTGTAAGAAAGAATGCGCACCAAGCAGGCCCATTATGCAACAGAGCACACTCAGTAGGGGCAAATATTCTCCATCATAGACTTAAATCGGATTAGTGCTTGACAAAAGTGAAACCCTCAGAATACAACCAGAGCTCCTCATAAGTTGAGGGAACTTTTTATAATGAGCTTATTTTTGAAAGAATTCCCTTAGAGGAGTCTTGACCTTGGTTTAAATAATCTGGTTAATCTGAAATCAGACCTTATGTATCTTTTAAATAAGTGCAGAAATACTAAAATTGCCCAAAGAACTGGAGTACAAGTTGAAGCACAGAGTATAAACTGTTCAAATTTTTGTCATTCTATTATCTCTTTTCTAGACCTCTGAAGGCTTAATTAGTTATTCATCTGCCATTTGTGTCTTATTCTGAATATCCCTATGGTTGATGTTCACCTGCATTTCAAGAGAACTGTGAACGGGTCCATAGAAATATGATTATAGCAGTTAATTATTTTGGAAATCTTGATTTAGGAATATGTCATTCAAAATGTTGTGCAATTGGTAATCTAAGTCCCCAGAATGTGAACGCTCTGAAGGGTTTCTATGTTTTAGTTTTTTTAAACTTGTCAGAATAGCTACTTTAGTATAATGAATTAAATTATTAAATATATAAAAATGATTATAGATATGTTACTTTGGTGTGATAATTTTATGAAGAAAATGAAGAAAAATGGGAGAAAATAATTATGGAGACTGAAAGTCTCATTACAGCTTGGCGTTATCCATTTGTGACCGCTTAATAAATGAATCACTTTATATAATGTGTATATAACAATTTTTATTAACAAGAAGTGCTATGTGCTTCCAAGTTCAGTTATTTCTATCACAAGAAATAATACTAGTATCTTGTTACAGGAGCCAGAAATTTTTTTGAAAATTTGGGTTCAATTTAGACATGCCCATGAAGAATATAGCTTAGTAGTAGAATCTTGGAGAGTCACCACTTTTTTTTTTTTTTTAACATGACTAGAGTCATGATGGTAAAGCAGCTAATTGAAATTCTAGCTCTAGGGAAAGGCATTAAGGTTAACATGCTTCTTGAGGGGGAAAAATGTTCCTGAGGAAAAGGAAGCTTCCTTGAAAATTTCATACAGTGTTTTATAAAGGATCTGGGGATTAATACCTTTTACCTGATGGTTTATAAACATAAGCTCATTGTCTTTAGCATTTCATGTTGTTTTTGAGTGTGAGTCCCCCTTTATATTTCCTTGTTCTGTTTTCCTCTGACATGTGACATGGGTAATGCTTTTAGATCAGACCAACAGGCGGGTCCCTCTTAAGGAAGCACTGCTGAGGGGAAACGGCCCCAGACACAAGGCACAGAACAGCTACATACAGACAAGAACTAGCAGAGCTTTTTTTTCTTTATATGCCTTTACTTTTTTCCTTCTTCCTTCAAGATCTCTTACGAATGGGATTGCAAAGTTACTGATTATATTTATTTGATATTTTGTATGAGTGGACTTTCCCACTTCCTCAGAATTACATAGTTTTTGTGAATTTCTTTGTAATGTGACTACTCTTTTTTAAGAGCAAGTTAACTCAGTCAGCAGATTCTAAACTGTTAACCTCTCATATTCTCAGTGTCTATAAATGTGTCATTGGCTATATTTGGCAACAGAATTTGGAATCAGATCCTTTTTCAGTTCATTCCACTAATCCACAACATCCAGTATTTGTCATCACCCTACATACACTTCAAGCAAGACCTACAATTTTTCCCTACTTTTAAAATGAAGTTTTAAAAAAGGCATTTGATTACATATAAGAATAACTGAAGTCCTCTATAGCAAAATGTCAAATGCTCTTTGGTGAGTGTTAGACAAATTTCTTCACTTGTCTCGTTGGGGTGTTTTAAATTGAACGTTAAGGTTGTAGAAGTTCTTCCTTCCAACATTGCTCTCTGGACTCCCTCTACTGATAGTACCGTGTATAAACAGTGTTTCTATGTGTGAGAGATAGAATTTCCCCAGAGACCCATAAAACATTTAATGAAGTGTGAAGCACAAACATTTCATTACAACATATTGTGTACTTTTGCCTTTAATAACTACATTCTTCATCCAAGAAGTCTCAATAGCTTTCAAAAATGAATTACAGTAGTATTATTTTTCCCAGAATATAGTTTTTCCATGACAGAAACAGCACTTTCCTAAACTATTGTATTTATTAGCAACCTGTTGCCCTTCGACACTAGTGCCATTTTCATTGACTCTGATAGAGTGTGTATCATTTAAACTTCCTTTAAAAATTATTAAAATAATTTCACGTTATTGGATTCTTTTTCCTTAATGGTGCACAGCCACTACTGAAAATGATGCACGAAAAGGGAAAGTATAGAGTCGCTGAACATTACGTTGAATGGAGAATTACATTTAATTGAGGACTTGGGTGGTAGTGGGAAGATTTTCTTCCTTTGATTGGGTACCAAGGATGCAGTAAGCTCTGAATTCCTTGTTTTAACTAATCCCCACTGTGATCCTCCCCAGAGAAACACTCCATCTTCCGCCCTTACCCACTTTCTTAGAAGGCAGATCCCCCTTGGTATTTTGTACCCATCAGGAAAATTGGGAAGCAACTTTCACTAGTGACTCTGGTGTTTTTCCACTTGACAGAAACTGATAATGGTCCAACTCCATAATTCCAAATGGACATTTAAAAACAATCTTTAAATGTCTGCAGTGTATAAGCACCTGCATACCACATCCCAAACACTAGCCTATTCACAAAACCCAACCCAGTGCAACCCAACCAAAACAAAGACACACCATACAAAAACTTGTGCACATGAGGAAGCTGGTTGTCCTTTCTAATACATTACAGTCTTAATTTCCAATGACTATTTGGCTCCTCAAAGAAGCATTCTGTGTAGTGTCACTTTACAATTACTGCTCTCTATTTTCTTGAGAATCAGTTACATCTCATTAGCTCCCTGCATACTAGACTGATAGTCTGTTCAATCAGAGTTATGGGTAAATTAAAAGGAAAATTATAGAGAAAACCATTATAGAGTTTTCAGTGGTTTTGGGAAATAGCATGTTTATGCAAGCAGATACAAAGATAGCTTCCTTCTCCCTGGATCTTTTTTTCACTATGGCAAATGACAGTGGAGCCTGGAAAACCAGCTACTTTACTACTGTCATTTTTCACTAAGCGAAAATATATGTGCATGATTCCTTGAAATATTTGATTGTGTTCATTAAACTGAGAACATTTTATCCACCATTGCTTTCATTAGATATGCTCCCAGATGCTGTTTTTGAATCCTTTAATAATTCTGGAATTCGACTGATAGTTTGTCACCACTTTGTTAGGACAGGCAAGAGGGACTCAAGCGACACAGTTTCTGTTTGTTGGTGAGTCGTGAAGGTGGGGAGGCAATCCTCAACAGCCAGTATTAGAAACACATGAGATGCTTTGTCTTGTTTAGTGCTGATAGTTCTCATGATTTGGTCAGTAAAGTGAGTTACACAATATTATTTAACATTGTCCTCAATTTACTTTTTAATAGTCAATAGATTATGTCTAAGTGACAATTGACATAAAATATTATGCCATTTTCTTGGATTTTTCTTGGAACAGAACCTGTTAAGAATGTTATCAAAATATATGTTCTTAACCAGTGAATGAGCTTAAGTTGACACTTGATAAAGTTCTTTTGGGTAGATTTTTTTGTTTTGTTTTGGGTTTTTTTTTTTTTTTGAGACAGAATCTCAAGATGTCACCCTCAGTAGAGTGCCATGGGATCATCATAGTTCCAACCTCCAACTCTTGTGCTCAAGCAATCCTCTTACCTCAGTTTTTTTGTATTTTTTTTTAGTAGAGACAGGGCCTTATTCTTGTTCAGGCTGGTCTCAAACCTGTGAACTCAAGAAATTCACCTGCCTTGGCCTCCCAGAGTTCCAGGATTATAGGCATGAACTACGGTACCTGGCCACTTAGGTAGATTTTGAAAAGAAGAAATAGGAAAAGTTATCTCAATGACATTAATCTCTGAGAGACACATTTCATTAGTTTATATACCCAAATTAATTCTTCTATATAAACTTTCTGAATCAACATTTATCTTTTTAAAATTGAGGCCAAATAAATTTTTATTTTCCTTGCAGTATGAAGATATCCAGACCATTTTTCATCAGGATTTCATTGGTGAAGACTCTTTCTCTGCCACTTGTTTCTTCTTCATAGTTTTAGGTAAAGCAAGTAACTTATCTTAAAGAACAGTGGGTTGGCAACATCAATTAAAAAAACTCTTAAAAGAAACATTAAGGATTTAGTGACTTGAGTTCTTCTTTAACTCCTTTGCCTTTATTTTGTATACTATACACTTGATACACATTCCCTTACCTATTTATTCATTGGACATATGGACATAGGGGAGACATAAAGCTGAACAGGCATAAATTATGCTCTGGGCCTATTAAATATGGTAGATCTTGCAGGTAGGATCAAGCCACATCCTCTTTGACTCATTCCTATGGTGCTTTTCTGTGTTATATTGGATAGACATCTAAAAATGGCATTTCTTACATTCCCTTGTAAGTAGGATTCCACATGGGGACTAAGTTTCATCAAACAAATGTACCCACATAAGCCTTTGAAAGTAAAAGTGAGCTGTATGAGTTTGGGGTCATGTGTGGAGAGATTGAATATTGTGGTGGAAGCATTTGGCTTTCCCAAGGCATCTGAGATGTTGGGGTCAACATTCTGTCCTCCACGTTGCAGGTGTCATGCATGAGAGCAGGCAGTAGTAATGGCATTCTATGCAAATAATTCCCTTGGTATAGCCAAATAGTTATTTGTACTGTTCCTGGATGTAAATTGTCTACGCTTAATTTCCTAGCTCTTTCAGAAATTCTATAGCCTATAACAAATGCTATTCTGCTTGATGTAGCTGGAGTGGATTTTGTTGTCTGCCTCAAAGTACTGTGACCTTAAATGTACAACTGGGAGATACCACAGGCACAGATTACTTAACATCAACAAATAGTAATTAGCACTATAGAAGGGTGAAGGTAAGTTTGAATGAAGGGTGAGAGGAAAAGTTCTTTTTCTCATGTTTGGGCATTCAGAGAGAAAGAGCTATCGATACTTGAGAAAGGTTTTCAAAGATGGATAAGACAAATTTCTGGAATGGGGGAAAAAGGAATAACAAATGAAGGAATAGGATAAAGTGAGAGATAAGAGTGGGAGCAGGGCTGGAGAATAGGAGCATAATAAGCAATAATGAGATTTAATGTTAGAAAGATAAATAAGAAATAATGAGACATTGACTTTTTTTTGTATAGAACAGACAAGAATCACTGATTATTTTGTTCATTTAGCAAGTGTTTCTTGAGACCCTATCCTGTGCCAGGCATTGTGCCAGACAGAACTCTGCCTCATTATGATTAATTTAGTAGCAAAGAAAAGAATAGATTTTAGTGATGGGAGCACTGAAGGCAGGGAGCCAAGAGGCTTTTACCATAGTCTACTAAGCCATAATGAGTAGTGGCAATAGGAACAAAGTTTACTACCCTATACATGTAATGCTGACTTCTTATCTGCCCATTTTAGTTGCATAGCACAATTTTTGGCTCTGCTATATTTGCTTAGAAATTCTGACATATGTATTTACACATAAGTGATGAGTTGTGAGTTGCTTATGATTTCATGTACACATGGCTTATCCCCTCCCATGAGAATACAAGTGCCTGATGGGTAAATGACTCTGATGTTTTAGGCCTGTATTAGACACTTATTGAATATTTCTTGTTTTACAGATTTAAGACATGTCCAAGTGTACACAAGATTTGCAGAAATTTATCGAAGAACTCTAAGACTCTAAAACCCACATGCAAGCCAGATCTGAACACAGGTCATCTGGGCTTTCATGTTTCAAGAAAAATTGGTTCAAATTCCCAGCTCACCTTCGAAAGGAGAGTTGGCCTTCCTGGGAAATTTTGAGTGTCCCTGTAGTATGGGATTGGAGTAGGGGATAAATTTGGGATTATCCAGGTCATCTGTGGTGCCAGATTTTGGGATCACTATGTTAGCTGTGCTATTCTGTCACATGGTGAGCACTACCCTGACTCCTTTACAGACCCAAATACCAGTACCAACCTTGGGATAGAGTAGTTTTTTACTGATGGATTACAGCCATAGACAGTGTGTATTAAAGCAGGCAGATGTCTTTCAATTAGTTCCTAAACACCCAACCCCTGTCAATCTATCTCTAGCCATTTCTTGGTCAGATTCAGCTTCCTGACATACTGCTTAACCCATTCTCTTTCTTTTAATCTTTTTTGATTTCTTTTTCTCCCCCATATTGCTTCTATCTCCAATCTGCATTAATTTTATGAATGTAATAATTCATTTCACCCTCTCCACCAGGACATCTCTCTGGGTTCTCAACTTTCTCACCCAAGGTCATCATCTATCACGGAATTTTCCTAAACAAACAGGGAACTCTTGTGTTATTTGATAATTCATATTTGTTCCACTATGCAAATATTAACAAAGAACATGTTTTCTAAGAATATTCCCTAGTCAGGGGAGGACTTGTATTCCTATCATAAAAAAGGAGATAAAGCTGGCAGAATAAATTGATTCTAGTTTATAAGAAATCATACAATGAAAATTTTAATTTTTAAATTGTGTTAAATTTGTAAGTTCTATTCTCACTGAAGAAAGCAGTAAGAGATTATGTATTATAATCTTATCTTTTAAAAGCAAATTGTCTAAAATTTAAGAAACAAATCTAATTTACAAGTTAATTCTACCATAGTAACATTGAAATATCACTTTCAAAAGAGTAGTTGTGCTTAGTAAAATGTAAATTTATTTCATTGCCTTTGGAAGTTGAGATTACAATATTTTGTTTTGGGTCAAATAAAAATTTTGAAAAAACTCTGTCTTTCCCTCTCACTCTTTGTGGGGGTGCCAAAGGATGTATACATATTTTAGACTCTCTTGTTAGAAGTAAAATTGATCATTTCCGAAATGTATGTGAATTGCACGTAAAATGGATGTGTGTAGCATGGCTAAGTACACTTGACCAGTAATAGTACCTCCAGTTTGAAAAGTAATACATAGATAACATCTCTTTACATGTGCTTTTTTGAAGCACATTTTTTTTCTCTCTCTCTCTACACATACATATACACATACACACACACTACATATATTTCTAAATTCCCTCCCAAATACAATATTTTAATATATGAGATGATTTATAACCAACAAAAGCCTTATTCCCTTGCCCATTGGTGACCCAGAGGCTCACCCTCTTCTTTCTTTGGACTCAGAAAAGGTATTTCTCCAAGGCAATTTGCATAAACGTGTGTCTATGCTATCAAAATGGAATCATTGTATTTTGTGAACTTTCATTGAATATACCATGAGATCTATCTATATTTTTGGCTATTACCATAGAGCATTATTTTCATTGGCTTCATAATGTGAACACATACCATAATTTATTTGAATTGGTCCCAAACTTTTACATATTCTGGTTCTTTTTCATTGTTTACTATTTCAAAATACGTGTGTGTATGTGTGTGTGTGTATATGATATTGCACCTATAAGAGTATTCTGAGAAGCACAAGAAGAATTATGAGGTCGGTCATCAAGTTTGTGAACTCATCCTAGAAAAAGTGCTACATACCTCACTGCTGAATATCACTATGGTCACCTTTGAAGCCCATGGCCATCTGGTGACTGTAGTGATAGTCAGCAATGAGGTATGTAGCACTTTTTCTAGAATGAGTTTGCAAACTTAATTGTCCAATCTCATATGATAAATCTCTCTCTCTCTTTTTTTTTATGAATTGAACTGAATGGCTCTCAAGAACTGCTCTGCTGTCAGTGGTGCAGAAGTGTGCCCCTTTCTTAGATGGCCACGTTGGTTGTAATTGCATCTTAACCTTTTTTTATTTCAGTATTCTTAATGTTCACACTTTTTTCTAGAAACTGCTTTTTATCAGTTGCTGCTGTAACAAATGGCCACAAACTTAATGACTTCAAGAAAACACAGATTTATTAGCTTACAGTTCTAGAGGCCAGAAGTCTGAAATATATCTCACTTGGCTAAAATCAAGGTGTTAGGAGAGTTCTAGGGGAGAATCAGTTTTCTTGCCTTTCCAACTTCTAGTGGCCACCCACATTCCCTTGCCCACAGCCCCTTTAATCTTCAGAGCCTGTAATGGCCAGTGGAGTCTTTCTCACTCCGTCTCTCTGGTTCTGACTCTTCTGCCTTCCTGTTCTCCATCTGCTGATTCTGTGGTTACACTGAGCACACCTGAATGATTCAGGAAACCCCCTTGTCTCAGGGTCAGCTGATTGGCAGCCTTAGCTCCATCCTCAACCTAATTTCCCCTTGGTATGTAACATAACATATCATAGATTCTGGGGATTAGGGCGTGGGAATTTGGGGATGGCTATTATTCTCTCTGCTACATGATTCGTTTCTCTTAAGGAAAAATACAGCAGAGCAAGGAAGTTTTTACAGATTGGTAGATTCACATACCCTATGTGTAGATATTTGCATTATATTATATGCCATTTTATGTGTTTTGTCCTTCTATATGTGTGGCTCTAGGAAAATCCTTAAGCTTTTTGGGGGTACAATTTCTCCATTAAAAATGGAACTTTTGACATCAGCTCTATCAATCTTGCTTAGGTAGCTATATATTTTGATAAGCAGCAGTGACAAATGAACTTGAAAGAGGAAATCTTGATAAAAACCTTCTTCTTCTTCTTCTTCTTCTGAGACAGAGTCTCACTTTGTCACCCTTGGTAGAGTGCTGTGGCATCATAGCTCACAACCACCTCAAACTCTTGGGCTCAAGTGATTCTCTTGCCTCAACCTCTCAAGTAGCTGGGACTATAGGCCCCCAACATAATGCCCAGCTATTTTTAGAGATGGGAGATCTCACTCTGGCTCAGGATGATCTCAAATCTGTGAGCTCAGGTAATCCACCCACCTCAGCCTCCCAGAGTGCTAGGATTACAGGCATGAGCCACCACCATGCCTGGCCCTGTTTTTTGTTGTTGTTTTTTTTAATTGCTCCATTAATACATTCCTCACTGCATTGAACAAGCAGTGTTTTGTGGGTATTTTCATGGCTTTTTTCAGTGCTGTTGGCATGGTTTGCTGGCCAGATGAAAATAGGTCGCAAAAAAACTAGTAGATTGAACTTTGTACTAGTACAGCCAATGGGTGTTTATTCAAACCCAGAGGTTTAGAAAGTGCCTTGCTTTATGACTTTAAGTGATTTAAAAATAGCTGGTGAGCTTCCCATGCACAAGACACATGTCTCAGAGTTCATTCCTATTGTGCTCTGCTGAAACATATCGAAACCAGAGCAGAGTGCCAACAAATTTGAGCATTGCCCAAATTAATTTTATGTGAAGGGCCATCTGGCAAAATAAAAATCTCTTATGATGTTTAACATAAAGTGATTAGAAACTGTTTTTCTTTAGTGTAAACTTGGAAAGAAGGACAGAAAGGGCGCAAGGTGAACCATCACGACTTAGCTCCATCAAGAAGCACTCCAAAGCAAAACAGCCCAAATACAGTTTTAGCACCTCTGGTTTTTAGAACACAGTTGGATGTAATGTCAACATCAAGGAACTGCCAGAATGAAGCTTACTGGTGTGAAAAAAGCACCCACCCCACTCTTTCTGAAGAAGCTTCTAAATATCAGTTGTCTAAACCTATTGATAAGCATGGATGCATTATTAATGAAGCCAGCAGCCTGCCTGGTGCTACTCAGATGGCTCAAGCATTTAGTAGGAAATATTTCTGTGAAGTTCTGCACAAAATAATGACAGTGTCTGTCTTAAATTGAAACAAATGGCTGTTGCAAGCTCTGGGGAGGCTGGGAGCAAACAGCTGCTTTGCAGAGAAAGGCGGAGGAGCACCACCTGCTGAAGCCAGGCGGGCAGGCAGCGGCCCCTGAATATTGACTGCTTAATAATTCAGGATAACAGGAACCCCTGGCTCTTCAAACATGGCACTGCCCCTTCATCACTGGCTTTTCATCACCCTAATGAGCTACTTGAAGAATTGGATACTAAAACATCTTCCAGCGATTCTCAAATTCTAAGATTCCAACTGCCGCAATGGAAACTTCTCCTCTGCAACAAAGGGACCTCGTCTCTATTTTCTCTCTCTTCTTCTCTCTTTATTTTGTCTCCTACCTCTTCTTTTCTCCTTATTTCTTCTCCTCCCTCCGTTACCTTCTCTTCCTCCTTTCTTTCTTCCATTGTTCCATTTATGTCATGAGAATGCTAAGTAAAATATTGAGTTAGAAAAAAGCTTTAGAATCAGCATTCTTCGTAAACTTCCAACATGTATATTAAAAGCACCACAAGAAAAATAAAAGAGGCACGGGTAGTCCAGTTAGTCTCCTGCCAGACACACGTGAAGAAGACCATGTGCTCATTGGGGCTTTTCCCTTGAAGATTTCCATTGTCAAGCTTACAGATGAATCCAAATTTCCTATCATTTATGAAGAAAGAGATAAACTCTTAGGGTCAGCACAGTGATTTCAGCAACTTTGATTGCTCCTTAGATTGCCACCTAAAAAGCCCAATTCTTGTGACTCACAAAGGTCCTAATTGGAAGAGAGGATTTGAGGTTTAATCCTTCACACAAAATGACAATGTGGGCAAAGTGATATTTTAATTGCAGGGGAGGACTTGAGGTAAGACTGGAAGTGTTAGTCCTTCCCAGTCTCCATTCTTCTCTCATTCCTTACCAACAAAGTCCTGATTTTATTCCAACAGTAATGTACTTAAATCAAAGACTACATGTCTTGCCTTATCGTTGTAGGTAAGGGTGGTTGAGGAGAAATATAAGCAAAAGTCATTGAGATACTGGGCAGGATTCCTGGGAAATCTCATTGAAGGGACTGACTCAGAAGATATGGCATTTTGCCTTTTCTCCTCTTCCTCTTTCTCTTACCCTGAATGTGGTTCGGGGCTGGAGCTCCAGCAGTCATCTCAGGCCATGTTTCGCCTGGAAGAATAGACATCATGACTAAGAACTATAGACCACAAAGGTAGCAGAGCCAGAGTTCCTCTTGACTGGTGGACGGCCCATGTTAGCCTATGACTTGCCATCCCTCAACTTTTTTCACATGAGCAAAAAAACAAACCTCTATCTTATTTCAGCCCCAGCTCAGTTTGGATTTTCTAGTACATGCAGCTGAGCATTATTCTTTCAGAAGCACTACAGCCGGCGTCATTTTAGATTCTACCTTTTGGATTCAAATACTAGTTTTTGAAAGAGAATAAAACTGATATATTTACTGGTAGAGGAGATTGCTAAGATTTTTTTAAGAGCGCTATTTTGAGAAGGATTCTTCAGTACTAATATCCTTTGAAAAATATTTTCAGAGATGATTCACATACACATTCATCCTTTTTAACATTAAAAATGAGACGACTTGAAAGATCATGCCAGTAGAGGAATGAAAACTTCAAAATGCCCCCAAAAGCCAACAGGGACTTTGTCAATTCTAAATTTCCACTCTTTTCAGTTTAAAATATCATTACTTGTTCTACCATCCTTTGGAGCAGGAATTAAAGTAGGTCATGTAATCAGACTCATCTGTTACCAAAATCATTCCTAAAATTAGTTCTGCAAATTTTTTTTTTGGAATATCAATGATTTTCTTGGCTATGTCTTCTTTCTGTTAATACTAAGCACCATATTCCCTTTTGAGACTAGTTAATCCATGCCGGGGTATCTGAGACATCATTTTGTTTAGATCTTATCATATCATTCACATTAGCTGTGGTTGTTGACAAGCTCTGGGTACCTGTTTTCACTTAAACAAAAGTAAAAGTGGGGTGGAGGAAATGTAATTATTCTCAAGCTGCTATTTGTTGCCCAACAGACATTTGAATCACTTTATAATTAACCAGCTTATTGTTAAAGTCTAATAAACAGCAATAGCTTTAGAGATTTTTATGAAAATTCTGATATTAAAATCCATGGACTTATTTGCCAGCTTTGTTTAGTAAGTCTCTCTTAAAAATTGAGTTACAGAATTTATTTGCTGAAAGGAGGGGAGGGTGGGGTCATTCATTAAATATTGTTTACAATTTTAAAAATTGTACTAAGAAAAATATCCCCAAACAATCAGAAGTGTGAAGGTGACGTCCCTGAACACAACTAACCCTGGTCCAAACCAAGATGGGCTAATACTATACATAAAATTATACTGAAACTTAAGGAGAAATTAATTCTATGGAATCAGAGAAGGTTTCTGAGAAGAGGTGGTATTTGAGGTGGATCCTGAAAGACAGGAAATAATTTGACATTTTGTCATATTTAGGGAAGACTGATGGTGTGGAAACCCCTGGTAAATTTCAGAGATCAAGGAAGGTTAGAGTCTCAGAGGCAGAAAGAGATGTGGTTTGGGACATACCCCTTTCTCTTAGCTTGACTCTTATTCCTCAAGGCCAAATCTTATAAAGGGGACAGAAACGCAACACATGCCTGAGTAACAGCTGGGGGGATGAGAGAGGGCAAACAGGGTGCTATGGGAGACAACAATCAAGTCTGGCCCTGCTTAGGAGGCTGCCGAGCATTTCAGGCGACATTGAAACTGTGACCTGAAAGGATCCAGCCACGTGATACTTGGGGAAAGCACATTTCAAGCAGAGAGAGCAGAGTATGATGTGTCTATGTGTCTTAGGGACTGAAGGTGTGTCTGAGAGGAGATGAAGTGTGTGTATGTTTGCGTGTGCATTAGGGGGTGTTAATAGAGGAATCAGATCATCATTAGCCTTGTATAACATGTGAGGAGCTTGGATTTTATTCTGAGGACACAGAGAAACCAGGCCCCCACTAACTGATACACAGATGACAGATTGGAGAGAAAGCAAATAGACTAGGCCATTGCAACAATTCCCACTGAGAGGTAAGGGTGGTTTAGACCAGTGGATGGCAATAGGTTGAGAGATATCATGTGTGTGAGAAGTATGTGGGCCATTACAAAAGTTCTGAGACACACACACACAAATCAAGAAACATAAAATCCGCACGGACAGAAACAAATGAATCTCTTCCAGCAACACCAATAATCCAAGCAGTTGAAACTTGCACAGGTGAATTGCAAAGGACACTGCTGATTGTGATTCTTGAAGGTGAAATAATGGATGTAACACTGCCTGGCTCCAAATTTTCATTGTGAGCTACGTAGAAGCAAGACAATTCACCGAAAGACTCTGGATGTAAGGTTTGGGCAATGGAGAGGGAGGAACCCAGTCTAACACCATTTAGTCCCTTAACTGAAGTTTTAGAGACTTCCTAGAATTGTGATATTCAGGAAGAGGTTAAAGAAGAAGTCGAAATTCTCTAGCATTTTCAAGATTCCTATTCTATGTACAAATTGTAGGAAAAAATGAACATGTTAATTTATTCTGATGTTACCCAGATCAGACCTGTTTAAATCATAATCTCACTTCTAAAGATCCAGCACTTTTTAAAAATAAATTTAAAAAAATTAACCTTGCTTAAAATCTGAAAGTTGAAACCTTAAAAGAAATATAATACTCTGTGGTAGTTTTAGGTTAATTTTTGCAGTTTTCTTATAACACTCTTGAATTTTTTTTTTTTTTTTTGGTTGTTGATTCTGACAATCTCTTTTTTTTTTTTCCTTGTGTTAATGATGAAATATTCATTCTCTGTGATGGTAGATTCAGCTGAGTAACTGAACACCTCAAAACTAATTTTAACCATGAGTGTAATATTTTTCCTATCAAGGCTCTGACTAGATGTGTAATAAATAGAAAAGAAGACAGTCTTTTTGTATTTCTCAATTTTGCTCTTGATTTGGTGAAATTGATGATCCGAGTAATCCCGAAAGGAGTAGAAAAGGAGTCCTATGATTTGAATGTCACAAAGTCATCTGAATAATTATTACCCACAATCTATTTTTAAATAGTCTGCCTATTACCATCTTATGGACTAACATTTTAAACAACGGAGAAGCCAAATATATGTATATTTTTCTTTCAGATTTCAAAACGGAAGTTTTCACAGCTCCAGTAAATCAGAAGGTCACAGATATTTTTCTCAAGTATTGGTGTTTCACCACTTAGAAAAAAGGACTCCTTTCGAAAGATGTATTTTTAAGTGTCTTTCAAAGAAGTTTGGATTTGGGCTCCTTGTGGTGCCCAGGAAGTGAAATGAACCGTAAATGAGACACATCAAAAGTAACTTACAAAGAACTTTTTTAATATTAAAGTGATGAATCAGAGCTCAAATTAACCAGTAAAGGAGTCCGCCTATAATGAAAATCCTTTTCCAACATAACACTTCATTATAAAGGGAGTTTTTCTATAATAGAAGCAAGTGTAATTACATTTTTATATATAATTAGGACATTATTATCATTTCACCATATCAAAGTTCATTATAAGACATCGCCGATACATTTTTCATAGAGCAAAAATAAAAAGAGAACAGGAGTCCTTCAATTAGACTCATATAAGGACATCCACAGAGACTGAAAGAAGCTGATCAAACAACTTACTTAGCCCAAAAGGGACCAGGTAGAACCCACGTTGCTTTTATGACACAGAAGTTGCTTTTTTTTTTCATATCTTGAATAATTTCTAATTATAGTTTTCACCGGTTCCTATTCACCCTTACGAAATTAAAGGTGCAACATTCTCAGCTGGAACCCAGCTTCCCCCAACATTGCAAGCTGCTGCACCACAGATCCTCGTCCTTGACTTAGTGTGGAGTAATTCTGATTGCGCCTGACACAGACACCTGTCAAACAGGAGGGACTCTACAACCTGCTCTGTTGACTCATTTTGTAAAAATGACTAAGGTTCCCTTTTTCTCCCACCCGGGGCCCACCACTTTGTAACATCTTTGGGAGATAATTAAAGTAGCTTCTAAACTAGTGACATGTTTTGGAACAGGTTATATAACAGAAATGTTATACAATAGAATATATATATATATATACACACACACACACAAACACACATATAGAATAGATTATATAACGGAAATGTCTAGTCAAACATGGACAGTTTGTCACATGTTGGCATTTGTAAGCAGGAGTGCAAAGACCTTTTGACTTATAGAGATTAGCATATTAACATGTTCAAAGTTAATGAAAGCAAAATGCATCTCTTATGCATTATTTTACGTTGAATGTTGCTTTGGGAGTAGACGGAATGAGGAAGAGAGCGTGATTCGGGAACTGACTTTTAGTACTCCAGCCTCAGAATTGCTCTACCACTTATCGAAGACCCCTCCAGAGCAATACTCCCATGAGTTTGTCAGGTATGTTCAGCTGGGTTTTAAGATCTTCAGCCTCTGCTCTACCTACAGGAGGTATAGATACCAGCCAGAGAAAGATTTCTTTCTAACCTGCTTAATTAGAAAGTCAGCACTTGAAGCTGTAAATAGCATCCACCTTGAGCAGACAGTGAAACTGAGGCTCACAAATGCCTGGAACTGGAGTCTCTGACTTTGCGGCTGGGGATCTTTGGGCTCCACCTCACTCCAACAGCATTCGTTGTGTTTCTCTGCAACTCACATGATTTAAAAGAACCATCATAATCTAAATCATTATCTCTACTGCACTAGGAAACTTAT
This sequence comes from Galagoides demidoff, assembly GCA_963574575.1. NCBI lineage: Eukaryota > Metazoa > Chordata > Mammalia > Primates > Galagidae > Galagoides > Galagoides demidoff. The sequence goes on along the minus strand of CAUYQV010039526.1, from coordinate 42,059 downwards.
TTTTCTTTTAAAGAGCTTTTTGTATCTCTGTGTGGGTTTTGTTTGTTTTGTTTTGTGACAGGGCTATCAAACTCCCTACTTATTTTGAAAAGCAGTTTGATGTAAGTAATATATATAAACAAATAAAACACATATAGACTATCTCCAAAACTAATGGTCCAGAAAGTACTCAGGATTTCCAGAATTATAATTTTTAAATGCCAATTATTATTATTAAAATTATAATTAATTGGATTACTGACTAACAGAATTTAAATAAATAGAGAATTTATGTATGACAGCTTTATCAGGAATCTGCAGGTCCCTTTATTCTTTGGGTTTTTGACTCTTCTAGATGCATATTCTTTCTTTCTTTTTTTTTTGCAGTTTTTTCCCGGGGCTGAGTTCAAACCCACCACCTCCAACATATGGGGCCAGCGCCCTACTTCTTTGAGCCACAGGCACCGCTCTGCATATTATTTCTTACAATATATCCATACATTACCTATCAAAATGTTGAGAAAGATTTTAAAGAGCCAGGTTGTGCATAGCAGAGATGGATTTGAAATCATGTTTTGATCACTTAAATCACACCACAATGCTTCTCAAAATAATTGGTAGCCCACAGATACCAAAATCGTGATGAACTCGTCTGAACATTCACTCGTATAATTGTAAGTATAGTTGTTTAGACAAGTCAAGTCCTATTAAACATTAGCTCGTCTCCCGGCTTTTTAAAACCAAATTCAGTGATTTGTAAATCCTTACTGTATCCATGTTCCTCCCTGTAATCAAAGTTGTTTATGATGATGTCATCACTGTGTTATGGATTAAATCATTATCCAAAAATAGCCGCCAGTATTTCTGTTCTCCTTTTGACTCCTCGTGAATTTTGTTTGCAAATAGAATTTCCTCTGAGAAAAAGTAATAGCTGTGAAAGCAGATACTGTCTCTTTTCTCTATCAGACTAAAACATTAAATATTAAAATGACAGTAAAATTAAGAAGATTGTCTCAGCTAATGACTCTTAAAGAAAGAGGGAAAAAAAATCTGTTAAAATGCTTTCTCATTCCTCGCCCTCTAATTTAAAAACCCTGAGTTAGCCGGGCAATATGTCACATTTTCCTCCAACTGACCTACATGAAACCTTTCAGGTACATAATTCAAATATAACAAGTTAGAAGTCTACAAACTATCTCCTTTTCTTTTTAGCTAAAATAAAAACCATAGTCTGGTTAAAACAATCTACAGAGGGTGAATTAATCAATTACGGGATTAATTTTATTAAAACTTTTTGTATTGTCATATGATCAAACTGTGTAACTCCTGTCCTATCTCAGAGTCATGAAATACTTTGACGGAAGATGACAAGTTTCTATTGTGGACAATACTGTCGGGAGCCGTGTCTGTGTGCTGGGCAGCTGAAGTGTTGAGACCATTTCAAACACAGCTCCCTCGGCAGTGAGGAGCTTCTGCGTGAATTTGTATCTGTCTGGTTGTAATTGGTTTTGCATCTGATTTTTTGATATTTATGTGCTGTTTGTATATCCACATATATTTGTTTATATATGTGTTTGTGTATGTGTGTGTGTATTTGTGTATACTCCTTTTGACCATAGGCCTTTTGAGGGAAGAAAGCTTATTTTTCATTTAATTTATATCTTTTCACCACACTGGCAAAGGGCTCTGCTTACTATGGGGTTTCAGTAAATATCACTGACTTGTTTTCCAACTGCCGATCAGTGTTACATTATGGTTTTTCTGCTTATTCGTTTTATCTCAGTTCTATGGCCCTGCTCTCTCTCAAATAAGCTGAAAACATGTTCCTTTAAAGAACATAGGAATGCTGGTGGGGAAACTCGGGGCAGAAGGGCGACAATGTATTATCGTGTCCCCACTGCATTTTGAGAAATACATCCTAAGGTTTCAGATGACTTTCTAAGTTAAGTGTCAAGTATGTGATCTTTATTTACAGAAGAGGCATTTTTTAACAAATCAAAGGAAGTATAGCTTTTTCCACTTTGCTTTCCAAGTACATGGCTGGTGAAGCACCCCTTTTAACCTATCAAAGGCCTGATCAGACGTTCAGAGTCTGAAGTTACACGGATTCATATTTAATTATGTTGGCCAATTATTTTGCTACACTCACAGAAGGGGGGAGATGGTGACATGGAAGAGAATTCCCAGACCACATAAACTATTGCTATCCCTCCTAGCCATCACTCTCACTCTTTCTGCATATTCTTATACTTTTTTTTTTTTAAAGTGAAACTTTCATCTGTGAAAAGAATACCGTTACAGAACAATGGAAGGCTGCTGCATTTGGAAGTGAGCAACATACTGCAAACGCTTGCAGTTTAGAAATGTATTTTTTCTTCTCTAGAAGGAAAAACTCTTGATTTCATCCTGTTTGCAGTAAAAAGCTCTAGACATGTGTTTACAACGTTGACTCCAAATTGGACTGATTTATTACCCTTGAAAATAGAAGCTCTGCTCTTTTGAACCTTTAGCTCCTTGTAACAGTAATTATTACTTTTTCACAAAAATATGTGTGTATTTTTTCCTAAGTGGTGGCTTTAGTCATTAGTATTTAAGATAAAATTAAAGGGAGGGTTGTGTTACATTTATTGGGGTGACCAATTCTTCTATGCAATATGCTATTTTCTTGTGCAGGAAAATAGAAATTCTGTGAATGATAAATTTAAGTATCTAAATCTATTCCCTTTATTCATGTTTCTGGCCCTAAGTAAAGGGAAATTTATAAAAGGCTGAGATGATTTTGTTCTAAGATTTCATTTATGCTTTCGTGATTATTATCACAGAGTAAATCCTAACATAATGCTCCAGGTAACCTCTAAATTCCTATTTCTACTCAAGAAAATTAAGCAGGTAATGGTGAACTATGATTCACTGGATTCGACTGTTTTATTTAGCTATACAACCAAAGAAATATACTTAAAATTCTTTTTCTTCTGTGAGAGCTACTCTTAAAAATCTTTCTCTCTGACTCTCTCCACCAGGCTATATATGAAATATACAGTGTTTCCCCTTCACCACACCGTCTATCTGTGCTTTCTTTCAGACAGATGCTTAGGATCGGCCACAGTGCTAATAGCTGCTTTCATAGAGCCCCCAGCCTGGCAGTGAAGCTCTCAAGAAGAGCACTACCATGAGGTTAATGCTTTCATTATTCCAAAAGCAATGTGAGCTTGTTTTTCCCTCATTCTCCTCCAGAGCAGGTGCTTTTCCCGGAAGACTTGCCCCCAGGTTGAAACACAGTGAAGCTGCAGTGGTTCTGAGGGGACAGAACCCCCTGCTCTGGGGGAAGGTGCAGGCCCGCTCTGAGGCTGTGATGCTGCATCTCAAGGGCAGCTTGGACAGCTGTCATGGCCAGCTCATCTCTTGTCTTCTCTGACCTCCTCCGACCTCATTTCATCCATAAGTAATGTCTCCAGTTTCATCCAGAGGACGATGCTCCCTCTCCGATAAAGTGATTATTAGGGTCCTGCAGCCGACCAGTTGGCCAGATGAGCCTGAAGTGCCATCTTGCCCAGACGCTCCCAGCCCTAACAGATGGCTGCCCCAGTCCTGTTTAAAGGCACCGTGTGCTTGTTCTTTAGGCCCCTGTACATCTGCACCAGCCAAGGTGAGTGCAGAAGAAGGTCCAAACAGAAAGGCTGAGATGAAGCCTAAACAACACAGAAATAAGAAGATAGTTAAAAAAAAAAAAAAAAGACACCGTGCAGAGTGGGGGGAGGGGGGAGAGTAGGTGCCTTTGTGGTGTTGTCCAGGAAATACTCTTTTCCATTCATTCTAGTTTGTAAATCATAAATCCATGGCCCCCTTCATAAATCCGGTGGTCCCCTTCATATATCTTGGGCCACCCAGCTCCTATGTGTGATTAAGGAAAGGCCCCCCTCAAGTTGTGTACACGTCCTAGGCATCAGTCAGCAGGGCATCACAGGGCGTCATAGGGCATCCTGGGGCAGGGCTCAGCCTGCTGAATTGTCCCTGTCGGCTTGTTTGGCTCAAGAGCTCACCACCTCCAATGCGCACAAGGCCTAAAGAGTCCATCCCTGAGACAGATCTGCTGTGTGACCATACAGTCACTCTGTGTGTGTCACTGGGGGGCCAGGCTACCAGAGACCACTACCTTAATAACATATACTCGGTTTATATCTACACAGGAGTGGACACTGCTTTCCAAATAGCACAAGAAGGTAGCTTTGCCACTGCTTACAATTAATGGGTCACTTCTTCTCTCTATAAAGTGGTCTTTATACTCTAGCAACAATTTTTGCTGATTTTTTTATTTTATACTAGCAATTATTTGAAACAGATATGCTGGTTTTCTCCCATCTGTGGGGAGGTTTTCGTTCCAGTTTTGTCACTCATCCTGATTGATTCATTTGTTCACTGTTCAGATATCATGGAGTGTGTGTTGTCATCAATACTCTATTCAGGTGCTGGAGAGGTGACACAGGACTGGGCATGGTCACACACACTGACTGTCTTCACACAGCTCCCAGTGTAAGAGAGGAGAAGAATGATCTTTCTTTTATGTGTCTTATTAGATGCTATGAGCTGAGTTCCTTTTACTCAAAAAGAAGCCTGGGATTCTCAGCCTGTTACCTTGGAACTGCTCACCCCAGTTTAGAGAGTACTGAACAGGTAGGGGAATGTGGTGGCCTCGATTCTGCTAATCTAAGTCCCTCAACAGCATGTCCTGAAGCCAGCCTCTTTTCTGGAGCTGACCACTGTCATCCAAGTCTGGATTGCTGCACATGTCCTCAATGGTATGCAGTACCATATCCTAAATTGTATCAGTTTTTCCCAGAGGGCCTAATGTCCCTTTCATATGGCATCAGAGTTACTGTAGAAAGGACATATGATCGTCATCCTTCCCTTTGTCTGGAAGCTTCTGATTGGCTTCCTGTTACCTGTAAATTGTAAAGGTCTGAGATTGGCCTGTGAAGCCACCTCCCACTCTATACACCCCTCCTCCCCCCACAAACACACATAACCTAAGCCCCGGCCACACTGACACTCACCACTGCCCAGTGCTGCTCATCCATGACTTCAAGCCTCTCCACCATCTTTGTCCAGTGGGAAACTTCTACCCAGGCATTAACAACGCAGGCCTCAGGCACAGTCTTGACACTTTTGACCTGAAAGACAGTGCTATTCCCTCCCAGGAGAGCCACAGCACTTCTTCATTCCTCCAAAATAAATGACGATGTAGGTTTTCTGCTTACAGATGTCCTCTCCATTAGACTGAGTCCCTTGAAGAAAAGGCTTGGGTCTCACTCAGACTCATATCCTGGGGACCTAGGAGATCTCTGGCATGGAACAGGATGCTAATAAATGCTTCTTGACTGAATGAATACATGAAAGAGAGCTGGATTGTGCCTGCCCCTCCGTTCATTGTTGAAAAGAGCTCCATAATAGAGTCATTCTATGGGTGTTTCCAGAGTGAGTATGTAACAACCTCTGGCACACACTGTGTTCAGTATCTGGAAGAAGAGGGTCACAAAAACTTCAACCCTGATTTCTCACAGCTCCCCCACTTTCTGCATTTGGGTCAAGCCTCTCTGCGCGGAGCCCCAGGCAATCTTTATTTTCCCCATGATTATTTTCCTTGGGCTTCGAAGAAGCACAGCAATACCGTTTGGGTGATTGTTTCTCTGTGATGCCAAGATGTTTCAGAACAATGTTATGATGGCTGGTCGCATCTACTACCACTGAGACAAGCCCAGAAGTTAAATTATGAAGCAAACGTAAGCTTTGAAGAAATTTTTATTTAATCTGTATTCCCCTGTTTCATCTGCACATCCATCCAGCACAATCTGCATCATTATTAGCCACATCAACTTGCTTAAAAAAAAAAAAGAGTAAAAAGTAAGACATCTGTGTTATAACATTAATATATTCAAAGGTTTTTACTTTCATCTTGCAGGCATTAACAGTGTATAAATGCAATGTAAGCGCAACTTACAACAGCACTAAGTTAGCCAAAGAAAAATGTTCTTAAGAGCATAAAAAAAAAGAAGGGGGCTTAGGAGAAAAAGAAAGAAAGAAAAGGTATGTTTGTGCGGAGGGGACAACCAGGAGGGGAATTATGTAAAAAGCAGTTTTATCCATAAATAGAGTATTTTGCCTATTGCTCTTCCATAGCTTTATTTCTAATTGCTAGCACAATTTCTAAGGCACTGAGGCAACCCTGAAGCACTGTGCCGAAGGTGTGTTTGTGCTGCTATGCCCTCTGGCTTGGCTGCCAGCCTATTCCCTCAGATCAGAGCCAGAAGGCAGACTGTTTTCGAATACCGATCACCTCACCCGGACCTAATCCTTTGAGTTCTCTTTGGCATCTATTCCTTCTGCCAGTTTCCTCTTCTGTTCCTCTCTTTTCTTCTGAAGTTGACAACAAAGACATCCTCAGGGCCCTCCTTGATGTGAGACCACTCTTGATGTTATTACAGTGTGGTTTTTCTTTTTTTTTTTTGTACCCTAAAGTTGTGCTACTTTTATATTCAGCTAGCACAATATTTGCACACCAGAAGATAAAGAAAATGTGAATATGTTATACAGAGTGATCGTTTCTTTTTAATTTGTACCCCTCAGTGTTTTTTGATGTAAACCTTTTCCTTCCCTGTCACTCATCTCCATACCTGATCAAGAACCTGAAGGTCTCTCTTTACAGATGATGCTCCTTCTATACCTTAAATTGGCCTGACCTGCCACTTTTAATTTTAAAAATATGGCTGTACGGAATATGGATGAATATGGAATTTCTATGAAGCACAAAACTTTTGAACGGTTCCTGTCCTCTGTGATAGTGAGTTTTAAAAGGGAAATCTCCAAAGAGCTAATTAGTAGACAAGTAGAGCTGAGCCTGAACAAAGCTGAAAAGATAGCAGATAACTAAAAGGACCTGGCCATAGCTGACAAAAATCAAAGCCCTGACAGAGAGCTGGCAGTAACCTTGGGCTGCTAACTGACAGGGACAATAAAAAAAAAAAAAAAAACCTCTGAACCTGGCGGAGAGTGACAGCCCTACTCCCCGCTCTCTGAAGAGCACGATGTCTCCACCACAAGAAGCGGTGATCTTCCAGTAGCAAAACCAAAGGCTTTGGCTGCCCACCCCAACTTTGAAAGATGTGAGCTGGCTCCCATCACCACTGCTGGTGGATGGGATGATGGGGTGGGGGGAGGTCTAGGAGCTTGGGGAGGTTCCCTGACAAGTTCCAGGCCTGTGGTTAACTGGACCATGAGAGATGGGGGTCTGGAGTGGCGGGAAGAAGCTGGGGCAGCTCCCAAGGGGAAGGAGTGAGCCTGCTGTCCGCAGCTCAGGCAGACCAGCCCTGCAAGAAAAGCGCAGGGAAAACCTGGCTGGAAAAAGCCCATGCTCGTTGGACCCACAACCAACAAAACATGCTTGGAAAGGAAAGGAGTAATTTTTAAAAGAAACTGGAGGCATGCACAGAAAAAAGGAAGACAGGAGTCAAGGAAGAGAGCAAGCAGCAAGGGCAATGAACATTTGCAAGGAGCAAATTATTGGTGTGGTGCAGAAATCCACATTTCAAAACTACTAGAAGAGAGAGGAAGTGATGGTAAAAGAAGGAAAAAAAAAGAAAACTCTTTAATTCACCACCGAGAGAAAGTTCTGGAAGTTCCTCTAAAACTTGTGTTAGGTTTAGGCACGAATGAGCTGCATTCTAAAATCTTGAGGGTAATAAAGGTCGTGAGAGGTTAAAAACAAAAACAAAAAACCTTCTGTTAGCTGAGCGATCTTAAAATTTCTGTGTTTGTGACGTCTCATTGTATATTGTATATTTCTGGACATCTCAACAGTCATATTCAGCAAAGAAGCCAAGTTCTAACAAAGTACTGCCATGAGGGTGAACTTGAAAGCCAGCACTTAAAAAGCTTTCTGCTTTGAAACCCAAATGCTAATAACATTTATTAGGTGGTTTTATTATCTGAATAAGGTCTTAGTTCCATACCAGTTCTTCTGGTTTTATATTTATCCCCGCCCGGGATGCTAAAATCTAAATTCTTACTGACATTTTAGCACTTGGCGATGTGATCAGTGATTGCAGACTCCAGGGATATTACCTCAGAGGGAAACAAACAGTAAGACCAGTGAAAGCTTTAGAAATAGAAACCCGGGAGATTTTTTTTTTTTAAGAAGGTCATATAAACATGCTTAAATTCAAGGAAAACAGCTCTCAATTTTATTGCTCAGACTCCAGCGCTGATAATCACTGTACTCCACAGCAGAGGGGGAATAAAAAGAAAACTATATTTACTCATTATCATAAGAGTGTTATCCAACCCACCCTGTACCACAATCCTTACATCAGCAAAGAACACTTTCGGCGAGTTAAAAAGCTTGGCCTGACTCAGAATGAGTCTGATTTTATACGTATGTCTAAATCTGAACACGAATGACAAATAATTGAGAAAGGTCTCTCTGAGTCAAGCAAATATTTGAAGATTTGGATCATGGAAAAATCTGCCCCATAGTAAACTTGGGATAAACAAATAATTTTCTCTTTCGATTTGGGTTGAGAGTCAACATCCATTTTGGAAAAATAAATGTACATCAGATGACTGTGTTTTTTAATATATCTGCTCCTATTTAGAGCTGAGGATACATGTATAATGTAAAACAAACTTTTTAAAAAGCAAATAACCTACACGCTATTATAAAACACAGCCTAACGTATATTCGGGTTGGGGTTCCCCTTAATTCCCATTTACAAGAAAAATGTAAAAAAGGCTTCCTGTTTCATACTCTAACGAAGCTAGGAGAATAAGTTGTCAGTTATTTTCCCTAGGAATGAAACAAGGTTTTTGGTGAGCCCTCTGCAGAGCTAAGCCAAACATTTTCATCCTTCATCCGTAGCATATATTTGTATTGCCTGGCCAGGATTCGGAATAATAATAATGAGAACTGGAAGGGGGTTTAGTCCCTTGTTATACAGATGCGGTTCCCAAGAGCCAGAAAAATTGAAAAACTTAAACTCTGTGACTAAGCCGAAAGCAGACCCAGGCCTGACTTTCCACAGACCTCTCACTATTAACAAGCTGAATAGCCAAACTAGCTTAGCCCAAACTCACTTATTTGTGGGCTTTAGTGTAGATCAATTACTGCTTTGACTCTAGGTTAACCTAGGCTGTCCAAATACAGGCCTGAGGGCTCTGATGACCATCTCCAGGTGTGGGTCTTCCTACTGAAACACCTCCTCTCCCCCTTTCCTCCAGAAGTGGCTTCTGTTGTCATCTTCTGCCTTTTCTCTTTCATTTGCCTTCATAGGGTCTTTGAGTTTGAGAAAACAAAGCAAGAGCTGGTTGCTGGTTTCTCCCCTAGCATCCACTGTGGAAACTGGCACACACACCATGATAACTGGCTTACAGGAGGTTTTCAAAAGTAACTGTTTTCAAAAAGCGGAGGAACCAGTGGTTTTGAGTTCTCAGCTAAAAAACAAAGAGTGACCCACATGATTTTTAAAAATAACTCTTTGTCTGGATCTTCCTAAGACTCGTGCAGGTGACTCTAGTAGGCTGCTTCCTCATTCAGCTTCTACTGGTGGTCACTGTGTACATCCTTGATTGGTCCATGCACGTATGTCTGACTTACCAATGGAAACCCCTCCTAAATTTGATTGATTAATGCAAATGCTTTAATCCTTACTCTCTGAGCATGTATATTGGTTTGCATACTTAAATGATTTTCCCTTTGTGGTTCTTTGTGATAAAACCTTGAAATACATCGTAACAAAATGGAAGAGAGAGTAGAACACACACTGTCTTCCGAACATAGATGACATGTGCTTCATTTTTTTCTGAGTGCCTTCAATGGGAACTCTATGAATCAGAGTACATTATATTCTTCTCATTCTTTTACAGTCAACCATCTCTTAGCCTTTTTAGTAGACATCTTTGTGGTAGTACCACATATATTGTTATAACACAAAACCATAGAAAAGACCACAGTGTCCCAGTCTCTACACATTGTGGTTACCTCATCTCAACATTGACTTTCTTTTTAATTTTCCCTTCAACTAGAAAACAGAAAAAATTTTTTTCTAAAGGGCATATGAATTTTTTTAAAAGGAAAATTGGCTGGAGTAGTGAAAGCTATGCATTTACCCTGTAATAATTTAATATTCTTTAGGAAAATCATCAGGAGATATCAGTGTATTAAATGCCAAAACATCTCTAAGAAATGGCAGAAAAAACATTCAGTATCCTTCTGTTGGTATGAAGTGTCACTCTGGATCAAGCTTTGCCCTAAGTAGTCAATGCAACCTCTTATTATAATCCATCCCTTCCTTCCTTCCTTCCTTCCTTCCTTCCTTCCTTCCTTCCTTCCTTCCTTCCTTTTCTTTTGTTCTATAATTTGGAAGTATGGAAAAATAATGTTTGTGATCTTTTGAATATATTTCATTAATGACATTTTTTGTTTGTTTTGAAAACATTTACTTAAACTGGTTTTGAAAAAGTTCATATCCTTCAGTGGAGACTGGATTTACTCATTCAAGTGTATTTGTAGAATTGTAAGCTAAAATTTCCTATGTCACTTAGATTGGAGTAAGAAATAATAGATGGGAACTTTTCTTTATATATATATAAATATTTGTATGCTATATAAATATGCATTGCTGTATAATATGTAAGTAGATTATAATATATTCATATATAAATAAAATATATATAAATATATACATATGAATAAGGACTTCTACATTTCTACAGATGGAATAAGTGAAAATTATCTGTAAAGGTGATGCTTATAAGACCAATGTTTGTAGATTTACCTTAACTAACAATATTATAAAAATTATTTTGCTTTCTTTTGTGATGAATGTTGTTTATTCCAGAAATAAACAATAGGCAAGAATTATCTTTTGTGTTTATTTTCTTACTTAATTTTATAATGTTCTGCTTTGTGGAAGAGAATAAAGAAAAAAAGAATTGAATGTAAAGTGAATCTACTCAATCGAATTAACTTCAAAACACAGATTGAAATCAAGCAGTAATACTGAGAACAAGTTGAATTCAGCTAAATGCTATTTATAAAGAAAATAATTGTTAATAATTTTCTCCCAAAATAAGTGGAGACCAAATTATTCTTTTTATTCCACCTCAGCTGTGTCAACAGCATTGAAAGAGACGAAAATGCAATGTACATAAAAGTTATCCAGAAAATTTATCCTCCAAAGTTACAAAATGTGAAAATTTAGGATATTTAACTTTAAAAAATTCTTATTTTGAAAGCATTTGTGGAAACTATTGCTTTGGAGTATTTGTAATTAATTGCATTAAATAGGCAGTTACCCCCTTTTTCTTTCTGATTTATGTGGAGAGTAAAATGGGGGGGAGAGCTCATCCATGCAGTCCAAAATTGTCAAAAAATATCCCCATCAAATATGAATTTTTTTAAGTGAATTAAGTGAATAACTCTCTTGCTACAAGGTGAAAATGTGAAAATGTTTATCTTCTCAAACAGAGATTTGTCTGTTCCCAGCCATTGTTAAAATCATACAGACAGAACTTGTGTGAGTTTGCTTCACTACATGGTTCCGTGTTTAACGGAGCATAATAGTATTTCTGGTTTTTGCTCCTGTTTACCAACTGTATCTCTCAGTAAAGTGCTGGAAAAAGTGGATTCACAAATAAATACTGTCATGACTTTTCTTGAAATTGTTATTTGCTAGCTAACATTTAGTATTGCCATTGGTTTATGAGGCATCCTATGGAATATGTTACAATATATGTACCTAGAGTGATAATCAAAATATTTAATAACCAATATAGGCATTAACCAATCAGAGTGAATGCCTAATGGCTATGTCAGTAAGGATGGTTATATACTTACTAACCATATATACATACTGATATATGATTAGTAAGGAAGATAACCATAAGTAATTGCTTATATAGCAATTAAATATCAGCCCTGTGTATACAAAATCCCAAAAATGAACCCATTGAGGAAAACATAGTTTGTATCAGCAGCAAACATTTGTTGAATTCTGTTTGTTATACTCACATGTGTGATGTACCCACACATACATATAGATGTGGATAGATATGAATGGATCTATAGATATGTACATGGAGAGATAAATTGGCTCCAAATTCCAAAATAGTTCTTCAAAATATATCATTTCAAAAACACATCACTGCAATGTCATAAATATGACATGTAGAACAATTCAGAAATATTGTACAGTGAAGGTGAAAAATGCAATGTACTCCCTTAGCTAAATGTTACCTTTATAATTTGAAAAAACAATGATTATGCTCATAACACAAGTTTTATTTTAGACCTTTACAGTTTAAAATATATAAAATTTCTATATCTCTATGTGGGTGGGATTAATAATAAGAAATGTATAAACTAAAGAACTGTGGAAATATCTAATCTTCTGTGCCTTTGTAGGCTTCTCTTTTCTCACTTGTTTCTAAAACATGGTCGACAATATATAGTATGTTTCCAGTAGAATGAATGAAATATACACACACTTCAACAATAAAGAGTAGCCGGATACTGCTTGCAATGATTACATTAAATTTCTCTCAAGTTTTCCCAACTTCTCAAAGTATATAAATTATCACCAAAAAAAAAATTCCCCGCGAGATTGCTGATTGTATAGCAAATACAAAGCATTTTGGTGTTTAACTTTAGAACTATATGTTAAGAATTACATTTTGAAATGTGTGGTAACAATTTTCATGTTAAAGTGCTTAAAGTTTGTACATATATGCTTATTGATGATTATTTTCCAATTTTACAGATGGCAAAAGTATAGAACAAGTGTTAGCAACATTTAAAACTCAAGAGTTAAGTCCAAGATTTCCTGATTTCTGGTTTAATCCATGAGGTCCATACTGGGAAACGCATTGCTTCCTCTTTTTCATAAACAATTACAAAATAATACCTACTATTAAATATAAAGTATTTTTAATTTTTTTAATCATAAAAATTTCCAGCTTAATAGCCTATTGCCTTTTCATATACTTACTTCAGAGTTATCTTTTCTAGGTGGAGATGAATATACTAGAATTTACTAAAGCTAATTCTTTTCTATATTTGATGATTGCAACAAATGATGCATATATCACAAATTTGATTCTCACAGACTTGATTAATTTTGCTCATAGTAAACAGCAACAATGAGTGCACACAGCCCTGGGTTGAAAGCATTGTAAAAGCCAGCAGCTGTTCTATGTAAGGGGCTAATTATACATAAATGAGTGTTTAATTCAAGAGCAACTCAAAGCACATTTCATTTAAACAGCAAAGAAATTGATGTGACACACTCAATGTATTGCTTACGAATTTGCTAATTGACCTTATAAGTCTAAGAGTGATGAGTGAGTGAGCACCACTCTCCACTGATCCTACCACCTTCTTAAAATTGTACACATTATTTTAAAGAAGTAGCATCTCATTGTACTTGGTTTCTCAAACATTCTAAGACAGGCAATACTGAGCCATTTGCAAAGCCATGGAGGCCAATCTGCATTGCACTGTCCTATTAGTACTCAGCTCCCTGAGAACAGACAGCATTTCCATCTTCCTCATCGTACTAGACATCTATCCCCATGCCTAGCACATAGTTGGCAATCAAAGAATATGCCTTGGATAAATGAATAAGTGATAGAAATAGAACAACTATATGTCCAACTGAGCCCTAATCATGTCATATCTAGGTAATTGAGTGGATAATTTCCTACAATTTCCACTTTTTCATTTATTTTGTCTTTCATTGGAGTTATAACATAATACATTACACATGGTGAGGTGAGACCCTTAGAGGGTTGAATCTTCCAGACTGAGGTACTGTGACCAGATTAATGATTTGACCATTTAGAGAAAAGAACATACTTTTGAATCAGATGGACTTAGGCTTGTATCCCAAGATACTTAAACTTCTGACCCCAGATTCTTTCTATTTAAAATACTCCCCTTGAAGAGTTGTTTTATTAGATGAGAAAATTAATATAAATTCTCTAGAATTGTGCTCAATACCATATAATGAATCTGGATTACCTATCTTTCCCTTTCCTTTGTAGCTATACATACACAATTATTAGATTCAGTGAAATTATGTAAGTCCTGTAAATGTAAATGTAAGTTATGGGAATTTATCTCTTATGAATTGGGAAACCATTGAAAAGTTTCCATAGTGGCTGAAAAGCAATCTTTTTCAAAGTTCACTTTAGATGTCTTGGATAACTGGCGAGAGTTGAGAATTGGAGTGAAAGAATATTTAACAACACATTAAAATATTAACCTTCTCTTTCAACTTCACTGTAACGGTGATTTATGTTTCATTTTGCTACTTTCTCATACAACTTTGGAAGGCCTAGCCTTTTGCTTATTTGATCTCATCTCTTTACAAAACATATAAACTGGATTTTTCCTTAGATGGACTCTTCATCCAAATTAAGCATAGACACATAGACATAGATTTATAGCAAGAACAGAAATGGTTACTTAAAGGAAATCAACAGTAAATCCGATGGGCCATATTAAACCCACATTAAATCCACCTGAGCTGCACTCGCCTCTTGACAGGGTAATTGTGAGGGCGGGTAGTGAGTCTGAAGGGTAAAGTGATTGCACAGATGGTGGGAGGGTGGGAGACAGGTGTTTGAATAGGCACAACCTTCCCACTAGGTCTGTCCAACTCAATGATTCTTAATATGTTTTTCTTGCCCCACAAGTTCCATTTTATTATATTGGTTTTGCAGATGGCCACTGAATAAACAGATACAAATGACAGCAAAGTGCCTTTAAATATTAAACATGACATTGACATGGGCTGATATACCCTTTGAAGAGATAATTGTGTATATGGTGTCCTTTTGTGATGAAAAGCCCTAAGTGTTCAATGCCGTTAGCAGTCATGAATTCTAAAAGCTACAAGCAGGTTTACTGCCAGAAGAGAATTACTAAATCATAAGAATTATATCTGATCATTTATGTTACAATTAACAGCACATTATCTCTCCTGTCACCACTAGAAACAAACATGTATAGTAGGTCAGCTCATGTCAGTAGTCTTTAAAATAATATTTTAAAATATAGGAAGACAAGAAGAAGCTCCATCATGCTGAATCTGGCCCAGTCAGAGACCAGCCCAACCTAACTGACAACATTTGGTTAAAATTCCTTGACACACTATCCCAGGATGTTTGACACTTGCCACTGTGCTGAGAAATATAGATTTGGGGCCCTGTTGTTTCAGAATAAAGCATAAAGGAGAGGTGACTCATCTAAAGAGGACTATAACTGCACCCCAAACTACATCTGGAGAGGAAAATAGGAGACCAGCTGTGGAGAAAGTGTGCCAAGTGAGTAGAGAACTGAAGGCCCTAATTGTCTATTTATTTTTTAAGAGAATGTTTCTCTAACTTCATTCTGCCTTCAGGGGGACTTAAGTTTTGAATGCTGAACATTACATTCCTTTCATTGACAAGGTGACCCACAGGCTTAACAGCAGGGCTCAAGTACCCGACAGGGGGGAGCAGAGGGCTTCTCTCTCTCCTTTCTGTAAATAAACTTATAGACAGTGTTGTATATGCTCTACTGAGGCAGACTCCTTGAGCTTATAAACAAACAAGTTTAGGATGTTGGAAATGAGAAATTTATTTACTCCCTTGCCCAACATATCAATTGCTTGTCATGTGATAGGACCCACGGCAGCACTGGGGAAGGAGTGAGGGGCAAGGTGGACATGATCTCTGTCTTCATAGCACTCACACCAATGGAGGTGGAGGTCACAGACAGCACACAATTACATAAGCAAGCATTAAAGTATAATTATGTGAACTGATGCACATATAGAAGTAATATATGCAGTGAGCACATATAACAGGGTGACATGGCCTAGGGTTGGGGATTGGGAAAGCTTCTCTGAGGAAAACAGCACTCACGCTGAGACAGGAAGGTGAGTATTGATTAGCCAGATGAATAATAGTTCCAGTCTTGGGGCAGAATAAACACAAAGCCTCTGGACTGGGAAAGACTTTGTATGTCAGAGGAGATAACTGAAGTCATCACAGTTGGACCAATGATTAGATACACTGGGGTGAAATTATGTAAGTCCTTATGGGAATTTATCCCTTATATAGTGGGAAGTCATTGAAAAGTTTACATAGTGGCTGAAGAGGAATATTTTTTAAAGTTCACTGTAGATGTCTTAAAAAACTGGCAAGATCAAAGGTGGAGGTGGGAAGAGGGGCTAAGAGACTAAGGTGGGAAGAAGAGCTAAGAGATTATTCTAACAGTTCCTGAAACTGGTGGTGACTTGGACCAGGGTGGCAAGTGAGGATGGAGAGAGATGCGGGCACCCAGGAGAATTGGCTTTTGCCCAAGCCCTACCTGGGCCATGTCCTTTTTCACAGCTGATTCAGCCAAAGTATTTAAATCATATCTTCTTTCCTGGGAAAGAATTGCTTCTCTTTTAAATATGTGCAACAATACTTATATTGTCAAGAATAATGCTTAACACCAGGCACCATAAGGAAGATTCCCATAGTGTAAGGTTACTGCATGTATTGGATGGGAATAGATTAAAAGAGAAGCTGTACGCGGTATCACTTGTACCCCCCTCCCCCGAATTATAAGATTACAATTTAATAAGATTAAGTGAAACCTAGGTATATCATAAATGATTTAAGCCAGCAGCATTATAAATGGACAACATGTATTTTATTTAGACCATCAATCCTTCCTTATCTATATAACTAGCAAAGGCTACTCCATATCTTTAGCCCATTGTCCCGTCTCCTTCTTCTAGCTGGCCCTTCCCTGTTGTCTGGTAGAATGTTCTAGAATGTTCAGCATTTC
Source organism: Galagoides demidoff (assembly GCA_963574575.1). Taxonomy (NCBI): domain Eukaryota; kingdom Metazoa; phylum Chordata; class Mammalia; order Primates; family Galagidae; genus Galagoides; species Galagoides demidoff. Next base: position 25,210 of record CAUYQV010039526.1, on the reverse strand, counting down.
CACTTTTCTGCTATGCTACTTCTTCTGCTCTCTGATTTTCTCTTGTGTTTCTTCCCCTTTTCCTGTTTATTTGAATAGTTTCCTCTTTTTCTCTCACATTTACCTTTGACCTATTTCTTCTGAGGGCACACACTACACTGATTTCTTGCCCTCTCCTATTTGCTCTTTTTTTCTGTTCTATGCTCACTGATGGTTTCTCTGGGGAAAGTCTACAACCTTTCATAGAAGGGAGGGAGGTTGAATTCCCAACTCACCCCATCAGAATGAGATCTGTGTCTTTAATGACGCAGAAGAAAATGCTGATTCAATGTGCCAGAGAGCACAAACTCTCCATCTGGGAAACAAAATATTACAAGAGATTTTACAAGGGATTTATTGAGGCTCCATTGGTACCAAGTTTTTTTTGTTCAAGAGATCAACTTTGATGCATGAGTTCCACCACTGAAGCTATTCTTTAAGATATAGGCATTTTTTCCCAGATAGGGGGTAAATATTGGCTCACATTCTATGTGCTAATATCATCACACACAGAGAAAATTGTGAAGTAATCAGACAGTCACATGAGATCAGTAATCATAGAATTTTAGAACTGGACTAAAGGTTAAAAAAATTGAATAACATGTTAGTTTGAAATAATAATTAGGTGTCATCTACCAGGGGGAGGCCTCATGGATATGACGTTGAGGACAGGTTTATTTTCATGGGAAAAAGAGTAAATAACAACTGGAAGGTAATAGAGGATGACTTGACCCTCCGTAAGGCCTGTAGGAAAAAGATTTCAGGGAAGACTTTACCAGCATGTGACACAGCAAAGAATTCATGTGACACTCCCATTGTGTCTGGGCATACGGTTGTGCTAGACTAGGGGTGTGCAGCTTTGACAGCAGAGACTGTGCTCATGTACTGATGAACTTTAGCAGCCAAATCCCAAAAGATATAGAAAAAGGATCATGAAGGCTAGAAGTCATTTATGTATGCATTCATTTAACAATTATTAAGCCCTTCCTGTGTGCTAGGCTCTGTTTTTGCAATGAGAGTGTAGTAGTGAACAAAGCAAAGTCTCATCCTTAAAGACCTTATATTCTTTTGTAGGAGACAGATAATAAGCTCTATACAAGTAAATACACTACTTTACTACTACCATGACTATTACTATGCTCTTACATCATGCTTGCAACTGGCCAGGGATTGTTCTTACTATTCTACAAATATTAACTCCTTTGATACAAATACAATCCTCTTTTAAGGTAGATATTATCATAATTCCCATTTTACAGATGAGGCACAAATAGGAGAAGAGCTTTGCTCAAGGTTACATGGCCCCCATAGTGATAAGTGTCATGAAAAAAAGAAAGGTCCACATGCAAAATAAAGGTCCTGCCTATAGATAGGGCCAGTGGGGGTGGTGTAATATAGAGAGTAACAACATGTTCTTTGAAATCTGAGTTCCTGGGTCAATATGCTACAATCAAGCTCTGTGACATTAGGTAATTACATCATTTATTTTAGATCTCAGATTTTTCACCTGTAAAATGGGGATAATAAAATTTAGTTTTATTTCTGCAAGTATAAAATAAGATTGAATTACGTAATAATTGTAAAGCGTTAGTGCAGTCCTGGTATATATGTGTGTGTGTGTGTGTATATATATGTATATATATGCATATATATGTCAAACTATATGATAGGGCTTAAAGTTCAGCAACAACAAGCAAAAACAAAGTGAATTGCTCATGAGTGACTGTTTCTGGAACAAAAATAGTTGTGCTTCCTCAAGAATTTAGTGATGCAGAGGACTAAGAAGGGATGAATATAAGGCATTCAGACCTTTCCAAGAGAAATGGAGTTTTCCAAGAAACCATCATTCTCAACAGATATATGGGAGCAGAGGCTCCCTGTTGAGCTCAGAATCCCTGGGAAAGAGTGGCAAGTGGCTGGGGAAGGATCCCTGAAGGTTGCCTGGAGGTCACATAATCAGGGGCGAGGCCTTGATGTTGGGGTGGATCACAAAGCCGCTTTTGGTCTTAGAGTACAGGGCTGAAAGTGAAAGGGCTCCAGCCAGGAGACTTGTTATTGAAAAGACATTTCACCTGGCAAGGTGTAGGTGGCTCTTTATACAGATCTAAAAGAAGAGAACTTGGCCTGAAGCAATGACGTCTATTTTCATTAGGTTTACACATCCTCCTAATTCTTCCTTTTGCTTGTTCCAGACTCATTCTGTTCAGTGGAAAACTAGATGGTATTTCCTGTTATTGTAAAATTAAAAAGAAAATTAATTGCCATTAATATATTCTTCAGTTTTTGTTTCTGTCTCTTATAATCAATCATATTTTTGCTTATTCAACATTTATGCTTCATTATTAGCAGTCTGAGATGTGGTTCATTCAAAGGCTGACTCTGAGAGACACATTAATTTTGGTTGGTTATTTGGTATATTAGAAAAACTTAAGGCTCATGAGTCCAGAGTGATTTTCTTGGTCAATCAAGAAGACTTTAGGAATCATGATTTCTGTGTAAGGTCAAAATTAAAATTAAAAAAAAATTTAGTCCTAGTGTTAAAGTGTACATGGGCATTATAGTTAATGCTCATGGTTTACAAGTGAAGAAAGATGGATTTTATGCTTTATTTTGCCAACATTATCTTCTAACATTTTAAGAAATCCAGTTAGCCTGTTTAGACATCTCTTTCTCCATGATAAACAAAGATAATAAAGGTCTAAAATATTGGTGTGGACTGTGGTACGGCTTCAACAGAGTTTATCCCTACCTTGCACTGGGACATTAAATCAAGAGAAAATAATTTAATGAAATAATTTGAGGGGGGGCAGGAGGCAGAGAGAGTACAATGTAAACTTTATGTTATATTATAAAATGTGAAATTTTAGTGCATGTGGTATCCTTTTTTTTTATTTCTTATAGCATAATTGTGTACATTAATGCAATCATGGGGTACAGTGTGCTGTTTTCATGTACATTTTGAAATACTCTCATTAAACTGGTCAAGATGACCTTCATATCATTTTCTTAGTTATTGAGTTGAAGTGTTCATACTCTGCTTTTAGAAAGATTCACTTGTACCCTTATAAGATAAACCATAGAGGTGACCCTGCCAATCTCCCTCCCACCCCCCATCCACCTCCCTCACCTTGCCCTCCCACCCCAATGTACACAGCCCTATTTTGAAACTAATTCATAGCTTTTATAGGAATGTCATAACCTAATTATAGCCTTAGAATATGGGTATCCTTTTTTTTTGAGACCAGGTTTTACCTTTGTCACCCTCAGTAGAATGACATGGTGTCATAGCTCACAGCACTCTCAAATTCCTGGGCTCAAGTGATTCTCTTGCCTCAGCCTCCCAAGTAGCTGGGACTACAGGTACCCCCCACAATGCCTGCCTATTTTTTTGTTTGTTTGTTTTTTAGAGACAGGGTCTCGCTCTTGCTCAGGCTGGTCTTAAACTCCTGAGCTCAAGCAATCTATCCACCTCAGCCTCCCAGAGTGCCAGGATTACAGGCGTGAGCCACTGTGCCCAGCAGCACATGTAGTATCCTTAATGAAAAATTTATTTAAAAAAATACTCTTCCAGACTATTCTTGTTATTACTTAGTACATTTGAGAAGTGTACTCTGGGTGGAAATGGTAGAGAAAATAAGTTCCACGTATTTGTCATTATCTATATTAACATGCTTCAACTCAACGCCTAAGTTCCTGTGGCCTTTTGCTCAATACCTAATAAATGGTTGCTGGTGGTACACATTAGTAGAATCAACTTTGCTCCATCCTCTTGGCCTGCCAGATATCTAGCAGTCACTTTTGAGCCTCTCTAAATGACATAGATCTAGAGTTCCCAATTGTTCTCTTGGCCTTTATATCTCTCCAGGCTTGATTCAAATATCTGACCTTTTTATATAAATTTCCTGAAACAAATCACTTGGAAAGACTGACTGAAACCACTGAAACTGATGCCATATTATGTGGTATTACCCATAGGCCTAAGTAGATGCTCCATATATACAGCTAAGTCTATGAATAGGCCTCCCCAATGTGAGCAGTTAGCACTTTTCTCTTTTATTTGAAAGGTATTGTCCTTTGAGTGGGAAGCCATGCTAAGGAGCACCAAAATAATGTATACACATTTTAAGTGATTTTATTGGGAGCTGCTCATTCCCCAAAAGCTTATGACTTGCAGGTAAAGTGGATGTGTGTGGCATCTCTAGGTACCTTTATTCAACTTCAAAAAGTAATACAGAGATAATGTCACTTCAGATGTATATACATTCTTTGGCACCCTCAGTATAATGGATAGAGAATCAATATTTATTAGAGCATTCTGAATTGTGGGTCCCTCAGAAGAGTTACAATAAGAGATTCAAAATGGCAAACACCACACAAAGAAAACGTTTATTAAAAAGGCTTCAAGGAAGCCAGGCTATAAACCTGAAGAGTACATTTAGGGGAAATGGAATAGTGGTCTTTTTGAAAGTACACTCAAAGTAGCTCTAGATAGAATAGATGGACTTGTAGGCAACATTTCAGCAAAAATTACTGCCTCTTAGCATAAAAACATCAGTTGCACATCAACTTTTTTCAAGATTTTTTTGCTGTGTTTCTAGCAAATCGAAGGCATCATTTTCCATTTTTAGAAATGTGAAACATTAGAAGATGTATGTCTTTATAGAATCGGGTGTGAATATTGGACAGGAGAATTTTTTCTCCTGGAAAAATTACATAAGAAACAAAAGACCACTGTGGCTTGGTGGCTTCACCTCAGCCATAAATTACTCCCATATCTGGCACAGTGGGCTCTGAATATACAGTTGTTGAATAAAAGAAGGGATGTAGTGATCCACGAAGTGCAGAAGCCACAGAATCTTTTGAGTGTGGGGAGTATAGACAGAGAAGTACTCCCTTATTCTTTTTTTCCTTAACTTTGTTAGACACCATTCTGCACAACTTCAGGTCACACAAGCTGACTCTGTCTTCAGTGACTCTCTCCACCTGTGGCCCTGGCCAACGGGGAGCTCTGATGGGGGTGATGACAGCTCTCCACACCTCAGGGAGTCTCTTTGGGCTCTGCTTCATCCCTGTGTTCTGAACGCTCTTGCTCTGGCTGCAGTACCTGACTTCTTCTCTGTTGCTCGGTCTCAATTACATCCTTTACTCAGCTGCTGCTGTCTGCCTCGTTTCCAGTTTAAGGATGAGCACTGGCCTCTTCCTTTGATCACACAAACCATAATCTGTGGAGTTTCTCTGCCCTACTCTCGTACCTTATCCAAGCCTTGGGTCTCAGCCCACTGATTACCTACCTAAATGGAAGAACTGTCTGAACACTAGTCTCTCCATCTCTTTCCTACCTCTCAGAGCATACCAGTGACAGTGTGCAGCTATGCCCAGAATTCCTTAGCTGCCAGTGTCAATGGCTGATTTGTTTCTTCTAGAACCTGCCCCACACCTCTAAAACACACACACATACCCACAGGCCTGTGGATTCTTGCTTTTCTAGTTAGTTCACTGGAGACAAAGGGTAGTTCACTGGAGACAAAGGGTAGTTCAGCTGAGCTTCAAAGGCCTGCTGTATCCTGAGACTCGGTAGCACCCCTACTGCTCCGTGTTCTAAGTATGAAACAATAGGACTAGGGTCTTCTGAGTGTTTTTTTTTATTTAATTTTTTAACACATAAATGTCTGTTTATTGTGGTACTCAGGGCTATAAAAATATGCAAAAATAACCCCATGTTATTCAACTTGAGAATGGATGAAAAATTATGGTGCATAACCAAACAATACAAAGAAGCGAGTGACATAAATTAACCTACAGTTACCAATTGAAGCTTCCATCATTCCACAAATACGTCTTTGAGGATTAAAAACCCAAGTTTGATAGGAACAAACCCTAAATGCCATCCATAGAAAGTAAACTCTAAATTTTATATGTATGTAACATAAATTACATTAAATCTATAATCAAAGGGATCATAAATAAATCAACCAAGATAAGATTTACCCTGGGGGGGCAGTCTGAGGATTTTAACCAGAGCGTTTCCAGAACCCCAGATGGGTGCCCAGAAATGCACTAGCAAACAGAGTCCCTGCCATCCTTTTTCCTCTGTAGGGGTATCACTTGTATCTAAGTTTTCATAGGGTCTTAGCTCACCTACCTGCTCTCATGCTCAGGAAGAGTGAGAAAGACATAGGTGGGGCCTGCCCTCTAGCCAGGAGTACCAGGGACTTCCAGCAGCATGTGTGGGGCCCCAGCTGGAAGAGAGGGCCACAGTGCTCCTGGAGAACAGTGTTCTGTGGGCTGCTGTGGTGTCACACCTGCTCTGTGTCTGTCTCATGGCTGAGGACTGTGCTGTTTCCCTAAGCTGACAGAAGTACTCATGAGGCAGTACGGAGTAGCCATTAAGACCTGGGGAGCATGATTTTCCATTCTTATGATACCTTACTTAGGAGGACGTTCTGCCGAGTAACTACAAAAGCTGTAGAGTCCCTGTCTTCTTTATGGCTGAATAGTATCCCCTGGTACTATTGTTTATTTATCCATTCATGAGTCCAATATATTCAATACTAACATGAAACCGGTAAATGAACAACTACATGCCCACGTGAGAGAAAAACTAGATAAAAGTCAAGTAGTGGGGTAGACAGAAGACGAGGTGGGGAGAGAAAAGGAGAGAGGGGGATGGTGAGCTCTCACCTAATAGGCACAAAGTAGGAGTATACAGCACACCTCCTGGGTGAAGGGCTCAACTATAATTTGGACTTTACCCAGCAAATGCAAACAGTGTAACCTAATTGTTTCTACCCTTATATTGATCTGAAATAATAATTTAAAAAGGAGCTGGGGTGCAGGCACCACATTGACTGGACTCCAAGCCTGATTCTGCACACATGACTCTGAGACTGAGCAATTTGCTTTAGCTCTCTGTAGCTTGGTTTCTTCCATATAAATTGATAACTTAATCATTCAACAACTGTTTATAGTGCAACTTCTATGGGAAAGATACCATTTGAGGGGCTAGAAAATGGCCTTAAACAAACCAGACAAATTCTCTGCCACCATGCAATGTGAGTTCTAGAGCAAGTATAGACAATGCACAAGAAGATATTATCATCAGGAAGATAAGAACTATGCAGAAAAATAAAGCATGGTAAGGCAATAAAGAGTGATGTGGAGTATTTTAGATAGTGATCAAGACAGTTTTTGATGAAGAGATGACATTTGACCAGAGGTCAGAAGACAGTGAAGAGTAAGCCATGTATGTGACCAGGGAATGTTGTTCCCATCAGAGGAAATGGCCAATGTGAAGACTCCGAGGCTAAAGTACACCTCGATGTTGACATTATCTATCCAATATAGTTGTTGTGAAGTTGAGTGAATTAATTTAAGTATTTTAAATTGAATCTTGTACATAAATATTTTTTGGTTAATGTTAGTTGCTAGTATCTTCAGGCTTCTTCAGATATTCTGGCCCAGCCTGTCCAGTTCCCTGATACATTCAAGGCCTCATTGATGTTTGGACACACTGCCACCTGCTGCTTCTTATTGGGAGACTGTTGAGTGTGGGTAACATGCTGAGAAGCTTATTTGGAGTCTCTTCTTCTGCCCTTTTGTTCCCCCTGTCTGTGAGCTTCTCCTGGCTAGATGTTCATTCAACTCCTTAAATCATCTTTGCCTTCTGCTTTAGATGAGATTTCTATCATAGGTGCTATCTATATTACCTGCCCAAGCTTCACGCCACCTTCCAAGAACAATGCCAAGGATCCAGGATGATAATATCTTTGAAAGTCAGAAGACCAACCACTCCAAACATGTTTTATTGCAGCCTATGCTTTTGACAAATGTATACCTCCCTTTTTGAGCTTAAGAAGCCCCAGAGAAAGATAAAGACTCCAAGTTACAGGGAATTCTTCAAGTCACCCACCAGCTTAGTGGAGACTCTGGTAAGCTTGTGAAAGAAAAATGGTCAAGTTCCACAGAGCTACCACTGCCTCAATGCATTCACCACTGAAGGCATCTACTTATTCCCACAGACTCATAACCTTCTGAAATAGCTCTGTTGAAAATATCTGCAATTTATAATTTAAAAAAATCTTATTTCCCTGTGCTTAAGCTTGCCCATATCTGGGGAAAGTGATAAGCAGAAAATGGTCTTCTAGACTTTTCTGAAGAAAAGGTCTGGCTTTGGTCTGGCTGTGTACATAATGGTGCCATTTATATATTCAGGACCTGCTTGATGTACATATCTTATATGATCTTTGGGTCCAATGTCCTTATATAATGCCCATGGTCATAATAATGATGCCAACTAGAACAGACAACTGCTTGAGAGCCTATTACAAGCCAGGTGTTATCAAGGCTTCATTTATCATCACTTTCCAGCCTCTCAATAATCCCAAGTAACCCAGATACTCCATATATCAATATCAGCAGGTTGCAAGGTCACACTTCCCATTAATACCGAAATCATAATAAACTGGATCTTTGTCCCGCATCACTTTCTCAGGTCCGGTATCTTTTTCATTTTCCCTCTCATAAATTTCTCAGAGCCTCCGGGAATTTCTCCCTGTCTCTAAACTCAGCTATCTATGCCCTCTTGGTCTGGGTGTGGGTCACTGCTGGGCTCTCTTGCAGGCTTTCTCTTTCTACCCAAGACCCACTGCATTTCAGCATTAGCTGCTTTTCTCCCCAGTACAGCTTTGTCTCAAGTGTAGGGTCAGATGCTTCTCCTATTTCCCTACAGGGATAGAGAAGATTGAGATGTAATGTTTTAGTAAGACTTTTCCGACTGGCTTTGGGGAACAGAACAGGACTTAAAGTTGGTTATTAGATATGTTTACTGTTGGGGTGCACTTGGGCTCAAGCCCCTGCTGAGGTCACAATCTATAGGGCATTGGTCTTTCAGCTCCTTTCTTCTGGCATGTTGTAGAGGCACTTTAAAGTGCTAATAATTCTCAAAGTATCCTTGCAAATATCTCAAAATCTGAGCCCAAACTTCTGTTTTCTTGAGCCATAAACTTTTCTTGAGTTATAAGTTATTCCATATTATCTAAAAATCTAATCCCTGGGTTCTCACTTTCTACTACAGAGTAAAAAACAGCCTCATCTCTAGTTACAGGGCTCTTCCTGAAGGTCCCCACCAAGGCAATGCATAAAAACTAACAAACCAACAAGAGGACATTTCCCAATTTCTGAGTTATTCCCTCTTGACTCATCCCACACTCAAGAACTACGCTAAGCCATTCAAATTGAGCCTTAGCACTAGTGTCCAGTCCTGTACAGACATGAGGCCATTATTAGCTGCCATGCCTTGTCTGACACCCTGCAGCCTCTGTTCTTGACCTTCAGCGCATTTTGTATGTCCCATTGAAGTCTCAGTGTTGTCCTATGGAATAAGTATCATCACTGTGCATTTTGTCATTTGCTACACACAAAAAGTCACTAAGATTAAACTATTACTAGGTCCTTGTCACAGGTAAGGACACCCAGGTATACACAATGTAAATTACTTGCCCCAGGTGGTAGACATTTTCACACTAAGAATACCCTGTGAGCCCCTTATGCCTTTATCCGATGCCACCCTCTTTGTCAAGGATATTTTACCATCCCTATAAGACCTCTAGCCATTTCCTTGACTACCTTTGTGTCTAGTTTACTTCCTGGCTTTGTACCAAGTGGTTTATTCATGTTAGCATCTGTCTTCAGGTATATCCCCACAGATGGGTCATCAAATCAGGCAAACTACTAAGTTTTCAAATATGACCCCTGATCTATGCATGTGGACAACACAGCCTTCACATCACAACCTCAGGGCCTCTGCACAGACCTTCCTGAGCCCTCTATCCAGAGATCTTCCTTCTCTGCACTGCTGCACTCACTTACTGTTCTCTTCTTACACCACTGAAAAGCATAAGCACTGGTGCCCAGAAATGAGACCAGGGTAGAAACTGTCAAGCCAGGTATATTAATAGGGGAGGGTGACTTGTCTAGGCAATGCAAAGGTGGCGCCTACACCCTGGGGCCAGTTAGAGACCCTTTTATATGGGGCTATATGGGTGGGAAAATTTCAGAGTTTTCAGGGAATTTTAGGGTCTACTGACATGAACTTCAAGGGTGGGGCTAACCCAGATCCTTTGTGTCTTTGTCTTAGGAGGAGAGGAAAAGGAGGAAAAGGGGAATTGTTCATGTGTGGCAGCATCAGGACTCCCCCAAACCACATAAGATAGTATTTTATTATTTATTACAAAAGGTCTTTATTTATTACTATAGGTATTCTTACATTGTTCTCTCCTGACTATTAATTTCTGTTGCACTGGTCTTCCACATAAAATTAGAATTTCCTTGAAGGTAAGAACTATGTCTTAATTTTTTTTCTACAAGGAATAATGTGCCAAATGCATATAAAATGATAAATGAATATTGATGTGAGATATTGTTGACAGGCATTAACCAAAAGAGGAAGAACTAGTATAAATAAGTCTGTAACATTCCTTAAAATATACATTTCTTTTTTTCTTTTAGAGATAGGGTCTTGCCCTGTCACCCAAGGTGAATGCAATGTCACAATTATAGCTCATAGTAGCCTCCAACACCGAGGCTCAGATGATCCTCCTGACTCTGCCTCCCAAGTAGCTAGGGCTACAGGCATACACCTCAACACTTAGCTAAAATATACATTATAAATTATTTTTATATATTGCCAGTAAACTTATAAGTGCTGTAAATTGTCAATGATAATTCTTAAAGCAAGTGCCAAAGCTTTTAAATCTTTAAAATAATTTTTAAAAGATGAATCCCCATAGTTCATACATAAATGGTAAAAAAGGAAACAGACACATGTGGTTTTTAATATTAATATTTATTGCATTTAATATTTCATTAACTTGGGAAAAAGTTAAAATAGCTTATTAGTGTTTCTAAATAATAATTTCACAAATCAATTGTTAGTCTTACCATTTTCCTAAGCATCTCTGGGTGTCTTTATTATGTACTTTGTATATTTACATAAATAAATTGGCAATGTGAGTCTTACAATTCCTTTTTAAAAAGATAGATTGTTATTTTTATTTTGGGAACAATAAAAAGCAAATGCCAGCACCGCTTTTTGAAGCATTTCAGTCTAATGATGTTACCTTTAACATACATTTGATAGAATACTAAATAAAAAGCTCAATTATTTTACTGCGTACTTTCTGAACGGTGCCTTCTCTTTCTGCTTCTTCTGGGAAACTATGCTATTTTCTGATTACAAATCACCTAATTTTGTCTTCTTTCTTAATGTTTCTGGAGCTTAAAGAATATCTTATGGTGAAGTTAAACTTATATCAGGGACATTAACATAAAAAAGCCAAAGATCATCTTGCCGTGGGCCATTGCTATGACCTGAAATAACATAAACTTGATCAAAATCAGATATTGAGGCAGACAACATTCACTGGAAAGTTTTTATTTCTTTCCTATTTTCTTAAAATCCCCAGAAACTTGTTTACTTCAGCAAGAGCCCACCCTTTCCAAACACATCAGCCTTTGGAAAGCTTTATTTAAATGCCTCTGCTGAATGAAAGGCTCCTTTCATGCCATTTCAAGCCCCAAAGTACCAAAAGGGTAAATAACTTGAAGTATCATTTTTGACTGACTTGGCTTTGAAATAGGCACAGCCGGTGTAAACAGCTGCTCAGCTGCCAGACGCTTACCTGCCTCTCTAAACATTTCCCTCCGTTATCTACTAATGTTGGTAACAATGATAAACACCTTAATTCGCTGGATTAATGAGTTAGAGCCAATAGAAAAGGACAAAAACCCATAACTTTCCCACAAACTTAGTTAAATGTCAAGGTTTTTAAAGGCCTAGTTAGCAAGTATATTAGATGAGATATGTCAGTTTCCCAATTTACGACTCTGACTTGTCTCTTGTGATTCCTTATAGCCTCTAGCCATTCTCCTCTTACCTGAGGCATTCTCTGGCAAAAACCTGATGCTTCCAGTCATTCTGCATTCTTGTGTTTCTTCAAAAATAATTGGACAGGCACCTTTCCATAAACAATCATCATTAGTTATATACGGTACACAGATAAGAATACCACACAAATAAGATTCAATGGAATGTCTTGAGCCAAATAGTAATAATTTGGCCTGCGTGCTACAGATGTGATTGACAGAGAGTTAATGCACTTAGCACTTTTCCAGGAGGCTCTGAGTATTAGCTCCTTGATGCTCAGAAAGTCCTGCTCCCAGAAAAGTGACATAGACATTGACCACTGAGTTTGTTGCTATTCAATAGCCGGTTCCGTTTCCAGACTCTATGATTAAAGTCATTATAGCAACTGTCAGCAGAGGGGAAGAAATGGAAACTGTCACAAGAAGCAACTGTCTGAAATGTTAAAGATTTCCATAATGTTTAACAGTTTTAAAGCAGGGGATTTTAACTTAATGAAGATCAACCTACACTGTAAAGCTGCAAGCTTCAAATATTTTCTGCTAGCTTGATTACTTCCACCATCTATCTTGGGCTTTTTTTTTTTTCAAAACCTTCTTAGAAAAACTCTAGGGGGAAAAAAAAGCAAGAACAGACAAACAAACAAAAAAATAAACCTTTGTATGTACAGCTATGAAAAAAGTTTACAACAAAGATGAATCTTTCAAGGATCTGTTCTCAGGCGTATGTATATTCTTTGGGGGGGAAAAAAAGCCTAATAAAATGAAAATTTCAGCACATAATTTGAAAGTTTTTAGTAATGATCTTTATATTCAAAGACCATGATAATGTTCACCTGAGCACAATATGCCCAATCTGAGGCTGACTACAAGTTATGACCATTTTTCCTATTGTTAAAAATGAAAATTTCTGATTTATAATTGGGATTTATTAGTATGTGGCAATTGTCTAAATACATCGTTAGGTTACAGACGATTAAAATTATTTATATTAAAGATTTTCTAAAATGTATTAATTTTTAGAAAGATTTTAATACATGTATCAAGTAAATTTCTTAAAATGGTTATATTATCAGGTAATGTTTTAGCTTGTTTTGTACTGAGTTTAAAGGTAGGGAAATGTGAGAAACTGTTACAGACCAGAGAAGACCAGGGAGACACAGTGAGGAAATGTAATGTGGTAGATTGAATGAGATCTTGCAACAGAAAAGAGATATTAGAACAAAACTAGTGAAGTCCAAATAAAGTGTAGCGTTCAGTTAACCAATATTGGTCCCTTCGTTGTGACAAATGCACTTCAGTAATTACCCCTGCCATGGGACATGGGTACATTGAGACTATTATTGATCTGAAATTCAAGTTTAATGGGTGTCCCGTATTTTATCAGCTACATCTGGCACTCCTGATGGTTTTTAGCAATAGAGAAAGCTGAAGGAGGGAGATACAGGAATTCTCTGTAATACCTTTGTCACTTTACTGTAAATCTAAGATAATTCTAAAATTAAAAATACCTATGAACTTGAATAAAGCAAATGGGAAAAGTTACAGTCCGTGGAAGGTAGTTTGCCTTAAATATGTTAGTTGGAGCATTTTGCATGGCTAAGGAAGTTAAAATCTGACACCAGCTTGAGCTTTATCCCCTCAATAGGTAAACAAATTTGCCCTTTAAAAAAATGTATGCTTTAACCCCATTTGCCAGTGAGAGGAGAGCCCGATACAATAATACTAACAGTAACATTCTACTATTTATTTTTCTTTCCTCACCTGCTATGCCCAGGTTTTGACATTAAGAATATTGTGTTTGATATTTTCTGCATTAAAAACCACTTTAGGCTTTGGTTCCATTTTACTCCCAGTCAGAAAGATCAGAAAAAGCTCAAGTCACACAGTGAGAAACTTTATCCACTGAATGAGACATTATCCATTCCACCAGACTGCAAATCAAAGAGTATCTCTTAGGCTGCTTAAAAATTCATTTTAAAATCTGATCCTGATTGTACTTTTATGGTAATTTCATACCATCAATCATCCTTTTACCTTTCGTCTCTGGGTCCACTGCTTTCCCCATAGAGCTCATTCACTCTACCTCATTATAATTCCTTAGGTGAGAAAACAGGGTAAGAAACCTTAACAGAAATGAGAGAAAGATGTAAATTTCTTGAGAAAAGTCAAGTTCACTAAGAAGCAGAGCTAATGATATGTTCTGATCTTTTGTTTTTTTTTTTTAATTAAAATATCGAAGGAACAGAAGACCCCAAAAAAGAAAAGGAAAAAAGTCCCCATGTAAATAACATTGCGGTAATCTGTATTCAATTTCAATTTTATACTTTATATTTTTACCTGTCAGGGTTCTCACTTGTTTCTGCCATTTGACATGAACAAAAGAAATATTGGTGAAACTCTCCAGAACTTTTCTTATGTGATGTTTGCCTGCCCTTCACAAGGATGTGGCTTTTCTAATTCTCTTTCCAGCAAACGGAATTAGCAGAGTATAGAATTATCAGTATGCAGCTATAAGCCCCACAGAGCAGGTCTCTTTCTAGGTATATCAGTTCGTGTAGTTACAGGAAATCAATAATATAACTTCGGTTATTATTCTCCATTTGGCAATGTATATATGCCTACTCCTGCCAACAATTAATCACTGGAGGGGAATCCAATGTGGCTGTGTGTCAGCCGAAAAGCGCTCGTGGCAAGTGAAATGATTTCTAACATCCAGTTTAAGTCAAGCATTCATTCAGCCTTTTTCAGCATGATTCAATTTTACGAACAATAAATGTTATATTTTTGCTCCATTGATTTGAATGCTGACTCCAGTGTAGAGCATATTTCTTAGAGCAACAAGAAATGTGGTAGATAATAAACTCAGCAGCGCAGCTCAGCCTCGGTACATTTAGATTGGAATAAAAAAAAAAAATGGCCATTAACCACAAGGGAAAGGACTGATTCCTCTGAAATACCAAGTCCAGCTGCACTATCGTTTCTAACATCTTTAACAAAATGTTGCCATAAACCACAGATGCCAATAATAGCAATAATCCCTCCAAAATGGGTTGTTACCAGCAGTTAGTGACCAGTTTCTTAGTTAATGGCCTGAGGGGAAAGGCTTTAAGAAAGCTGTATTCACTATTTCCTCTCAGGCTATTTAACTGGATGCATTAAACTGCATTTTCATTGGGATTTCAAAATGTTTGTGCTCTGACAAGGCACTCATCTTAAGGTCTTTTGATTAAATCTCCATCTCGGCAGTTTTAGGGAGCTCAAATAAGCGACACATCTAAGTGTGAAGTGGGACAATTTAAACCGTCTCGTAATTAGTAACTTAAGTGACAGTCTGAAGTATATAACAATAGGTATGCCTGATATAAGCACGGGGAGCTTCTTTGTTTGTGATTTAATGCTCTGGGCCATTGATAAACTGGAACTTGACCCTGCCTCCGTTCATTTCTAGCGGAGATGATGATCCCTGCAGCCTTCTTTTCGGGGGTGATTGGTGAAGATCAAAGGCCATTTGTTTGTGAAAGAGATTAAAAACTAGGTGGTGCTTGGAACTAGAGGCAGGGACTGCCTGCCAGCTAACCTCCTCCTTCCCCCTAGTAACCAGGTGTGCTTTGACAGAGTTAACTAGTTAATTCTCACACTTGCCCAGAGGGTTAAATTTTAGCTCTATGGTACAAAGGAGGCTGGGGTGGGAGTGGGTAGGTGACCAAGTAAATGAGTTTTCAGTAATTGCTTCTAGCATGAGTCGGAACCCATTCAAATTTAGATGGAAAATTCAAGATTTAAAGGATTCAACTTTTATTTTAGGGCTTGTAAATCAGCAGCCCCACTTCTTTTGAAAATCAAATTTTTTATCAGATATCATGAAACATCTGATTATGATAGGATAGTTTCTGTTAGAAATAAATTGTACCTAGCATGCAGATTAACTTAGGCACACAGACTTCGGACTCTGGAGTAATTACGAGTTTTAAGATTCCACAAGAAAATATAAAAATGTTATAATCATTCATACCGGGATAAACTAGCTGATACTGTTATTTGGCATCCAAGTACGCACAACCTCAGAGGTATTTAATAATACATATATAAGAATAGCTCACTTAAATATATTTCAGTAATAATCTGGATACCATCATTCAAATGGTCAAAACTACACGGTAATAATAATAATAACAAGTTTAACATTTGCCTCTAAGGAACTTCAAAATAATATTTTCTGTGCCATCTTTTTAGATGCATTGTTTTTCTTGATCCTACCTAAAATAATTTCCTCTCCTGATTCACATTTTATATGTGTAATTAACACATTAACGTATTAAATGAGGAATGACCACCAAAACACTTTACTTATTTCAAAGCATTAATCAGAGGTATGACATTGCTAGATTTAAACTCAAATGTTCTGACACTATTTACATATTAATCATAAATCATTCAGAAACCTGAATAGGTGACACAGTATTATTTAATTCATCTACTTCGACAAGTCTATGGGTTTAAAGTGAAACACTTCAAGTACTCATTAATCGCAAACATTAACCTAACTTTATAAATAAAGGCACGTATGATTGACATTACAAAGAAAATGCCATTGGTCTGTTCATACTCATTAAATCTGGTGCTATCTCAGAGTACGAAAGTGAGCACTTGGGGGACAAAGGTAAAGAGCTTGTGCTTTCTATGTATACAAATATATATTATACTATGTTACACATTATATATATTTTGTCTATGTGGAAAAAATCAAAGTGATTATCAGAGAAGTCTTACATAGTAAGTTTATCAAATTAAAATTGCATTTCTAGGAAAATCCAATATACACTTGAAGTCAGAAGTTTTTATTTTCCTAATAACCAAAGTTCAACCTAGGTCTAGCACCCACTAGTAGAAAAGGATGGAGGGCAGGATTCATCACCCAGATGTGACAGTTAGAATTAACAGGCCTATGAAGAGTTCAGATGGAAAGGAAGACAGGGCCCACTCCCAGGGGTCATTTTCCAACGGGAAAAAGCAGATGGGGAGGAGACTTCTTGCCACAGAAACAGGCTTGCGCTGTAGCAGAGAAGGCAGATGCTAACCCTGCTTCCCTAGTTCTCTTCTCCCTTTCCCAACCCCAAAGTGGCCAGCTTCACTAATCTAAAATTATCACAATAGAGACAAAGCTTTTATCCTACAATGTAGCTCAGGGAAAGGCAATGGTGTAAAGGCTTGGTTGAAAGGCAGAGCAGAGGTCATGGTCCCTGCAGGGGAAGGGAGCTGTGCAAAGCGTGGGCATGGGCATTAAAGAGAGGCCAAGGATACCAGAAACCCACCTCGCAGCTCCTCCAGCATTTCTTAATACGATCAGCCCTTTTGCCCATTACTCCATCTTTTAGGAATGCTGTATGGATTGCAAGTAAACAAAGAATGCTGAATTCCCTGGAAGGTAAGCAAGCATTCCAGTGCAACTCCTCACATCTGGTAACATTTTGAAAAATGGGGGGAAAACATTATTGTCCTGCACATTAAACATACTATGAATTCAGAATTTTACTGGCTTAATTTTTCTTATTCCATGTAGTCCTACTAGCTGTACATAAGGGAAGTAAACAAAAATGTAAAGGAATGGTAAGAGCACAAGTTCTTTGGGAGGATCTTAGTACCTGTCCCTAGAATCTACCTTTACTCCTGAGTGTTGGCTACTGGGGGAGGAGATAGAGGGAAAGAGGGAAGAGAAGGCAGACATATTGATGGTGGTGGTAGGTGTTTTCTCACATCCTTCTTTAGTCCTTAACTATAAGGTAGCTATTATTATTTCTAGTTTACAGTTGAAAACGTTAAGTAGCATGCCCAAGCTTGTAACCTGCCTAGCTAGTTACGTGACAAAGGCACCAAATAAAAAACCAAGTCTCTCCAACACCAATGCTCAAGTTTTCTGCCACAATAATTGAGGGATCTCATCTCCAGGATATCATCTCCAGGATATCTCTGTTTAGAAACAGATCGTTTCTTTTGATAATTCATTTCAATGATTACAAAGTACCTGTTAGTGCAGTTACGTTTTAAAATATCAATTTTAAAGTCTACAAATTTCCAAAATATTCTGCAAATGTATTTGTTCCCTGACACATTTCCACATGGTCCTGAATGGAAAAGGTCGTCTTTGAAAAGGGTATACCTATTTTAATGAGTAGCCTACTTGCTTTGCAACTATTCAAAGAATTAAAAAACCTTTCCTGAAATGTTTTCTTAGGATTCTATTATATAAATTTATATGTTTATAAATTTATAAATTCACCACTCACCTCTCTTTAATCTGCTTTCATTTGCAGAGCTTAAGAGATTTCTTAGAGACACACTTTTCCAAAGAGTCAGACATCAATCCTTTCATCCTGCTTATGGCAACAGAATTGCAAACACAGATTTTGCTTCTGTTGGGCTTACCAAAATGTGAAACATTTTCCAACATACAGGGTTATCCAGTAGCCAAAACAATTTTAATATGAAATTACGAAATTTCAGGGCTGAAAGGGGCTACTGAGAGCATTTGGTCCAAGTCCTGGAATGTGTTTCAAATTCATTAGGACAGAGCAGGATGTCCTGGTAAAGCTGGTTTCTTTACTTAACTGTGGAATCCCTCTGCTACAGGCATTTCTCTACAGGCAATTCTCAGCATTATAGCTAGTTAATAGCCCCTGAATGTAAACAAGGCAAATTCAATCACTTGACAGCATTACAACCGGGTCCTGAGTTTCAGACTGTGTTTCCACTGCACAATTAGACTATGGAGTTTCACTATTAAAACCTAATGACAGTGATTTTTTCCAAATTTGTAGGGAAAAATTAATTAAGGGAATTCTTTCCACTAAAACTTTTAATCTTCCATATTTTTCTTAACTCTATTCTCATTAGTAGACAATAAATGTAGAGAATAATAAAGTACTATTTCTTCCAATGTTAAATTATTTTAAATTTGATGTCTTAATATTTCATCATGTGTGCCTTGCAGTTGCACCGCCAGTTGAATACATTTGAAACTCACAGTAATGGGGGCTACTTTCCCGACCTGGAACCTGTTGTCTAATTATTTAATAGAACTAAACTCAAATATGGTATTTAATAATTTGTCAAATAATACACTTTTACATCACACAGCATAAAATATTCTAATCACTTTTCTATACATGGTGACATGACTGACAAAAATGCTGGTCAGTCAAACAGGGAAGGATGTTTAATCAATGGATATCCAGAGAAGCCTTGGAAAATAACTAAGGACTCTTGATATGGAGCTTGTCCTGGCCAGGCCTGGCCTAAGGTGTCAGGTCAGAGGATGATAGTGGAGTTTCACACTGGCCAGGTACTAAAGTTGGCTGGGTCTCTTCACTAAGTGCTCTAAGTAAGATGGGGGTGGTCATAATTTCCAGAATTTTCCGCAGTATGTTGGTCAAGAATCAATCCTATCATAAATGATGAAAGCAGAAAATACTAGAAAGAACTCTATGCTAAACACATCAAAAAAGAAAGTCTATTCAAAAAGTTCAGATTAGAAAATTGAAAGAAAATGGCCCTTGCTGATTCTTCAAAGAATTTATGAAAAAAATTGAGGCTTTTTTTTTTTTTTACATAAGCTAGTCCAATTGTACCTGACTTGAAATTTTAAAAAATAAAAATATAAAAATTCCTGAGCCTAGAATCTGCTTTTTTTTGGGAGAATTATGATTCTTATTTAGAATTTCCAAATGCAATTTCCGACTGCAGGATTAGCTCCCTGACTTCTAGTAATCAGAACAGAGGTTAACTGTTGTAAAGAGTCACCTAAGAAAATGAGACAGAGAAGGGGTAGCACTATTTATTTATCAAGATTTGAGCCTAAGAAACAGGGTTCTGGAGTGTTTCATTCAGTCTCCTCAGCATAGCAGGTGAGATGAACTGAAAATAGGGACAATTCATCTCTTAGCAAATACCTGGGTAAGTTCTTCTGGTTGGTCCTCCAATTGGCTGTGATGATAGATAAGAGGGTATGAATGACATGAAATCAGCAAATAGATGTCTATGGAATTAGGTCATATGATATGTAGAAAAATTACACTAATGGATAGAATTCCCTTCGCTTTACATTTTAATCTTCATTTTTAAAGTGCTTTCTCTATGTGACACTTCAGTAGAAAATAGTATTGATATAGGGTTCCCCCCGTTCGGTGCTAGACAGGGATTCCCATTTTCTAGGCCTGGGGAGCTCAGAAATCAGCTTCATCATAGACCCCTATGTCTAGGAACAAACAGGCCCTTTCCAGGCTACATTCAAGCAAGGTTATGAAAAAAAACAGTCTGATAGGTATCTCACCTGGGGGGTCCTCCTGGAGTAGGGCGCAGCAGCACACCAGGCTGCCTCTTGCCTGGGGCAAGGACTGCAAGGACCGAATTCCTTTGCTAATTTGAGGAAGATTTTCTGCCTACAGGCTCCAGGCCAATTGTAACGTGTTCTGGACAAACATTCCCCAAATCCCCCAGCCCATAACATAGGCTAGAAAAGCAGTATATAAACCTCTAGACAGAAGCCCATGTGGGTTCAAACCCCTCCATTGCTAGAGGGTCTGTAGCCCCTCTTTCTAGTTTCTCTGTTTTATCTTTCCCTATTCTTTTGTTTACTCACTAGTCTCACTCTTTGAACCCTGAGATCAAGGACCCAACACAGAGAAATTCCGGCTACAGTATCTCATTCAGAACTGGTTTTCTTAGTATGAGGCAGTTTGGTGTTGATGACTAAGCAAAATTGTTTGTTGGAGCTGGAGCTGGAGCTGACATTTATTCATTAGGGTGATATTACAACCTTGCTCTGCATCAGGCACATGGTAAGTGTCTAATAAACTACTGTTGAATGATAGAATAAATAAATGCATCATGTGTGTATGGGATACTGCAGAGTGAATAGGCGATAGATTGTAAGGTAGAACATGAGGACTGCCTCAAAATTGTGCTGTAATTTTTTTTTACATTCTTCTACATTCACTGCTACAGACATAGTCCAAATTTTATCATCACTCATGTAAACTGCTGTTGTAGCCTCCTACTTGGCCTTCCTGCTTCCACTCTGACCTCTTAGATTCTGTTCTCCACAGACTGACCAAAGTAATTATTTAAAGATATGGATCTGATCATGTCTCTCCTTGCTTAAATTCTTCCAGAAGCTTCCTATAGCATCTAAACTGCAATCCAACCTCCTCATCTGACCTATAAATGTCTTGCCTCCCTTAGCACCTGCTAACTTCTTTTATTTCATTCTTTACTTTGTGCTACTATTACTTTTACCTTCTCTTTATTCTTCATGTGTGCCCAAACCTGTTTCTACCTCAAAGCCTTTGCACTAGCTGTGCTCTCTACCTGGTAAGCCCAGATGCTCACCAGTCATGCTCTTCTTATCATGAAGAAACCTTCTCTGATTACCATCCCAAAATAGTCCCTGTGTGCTCTCAAGGGTATCACTCTGATTATTTTTATCATTCACTCTTGAATCAGCAACTGCTATTTTCTCTTTCTGTTTTTACTATTTGTCTCTGTAGTAAAAGGTAAGTATGATGAGAGCTTCTTCAAAGACCTTCTTTCCCCTTGATTTAGTCATCTAAATGAACAAAAAAATAAATTACAAAACAGGCAAACAACAAAAATTGATGTAACCCTGGGAACCAGAACAGTCTGGAATTTAAGAAGAGTTCAGTAAAAGATTGCTGGGAAAAAAAAAAAGGAACAAATGAATAGAAATTTGGTTTAGTCAGTGAAGGATTTTGATGGAGAATCATGATGAATAGACTGCTCTGTATTTCTGTTCATATGTCAAATGCAGAAATAACCAAATAATACAAGGAGGAAAATCAGTTGAGCAAGAAACATTTTTGACGCCATGTAGGCAACCTAATAGCTTCATGAATACTATTTCTTTTCAGCCTCTCATCAGATTTGAAAGATTTGAGTTACACTGGGACACACTTAAAACTTGAGGTTTTCAAGGGATTATTATCTCATACCTTCTGACCAGCTTCACAAAGTCTCCCTGTGATCCTTCCCATCCAGTCAGGAGAAGCTTCCATTTATTTATTTTTTGTTTTTTTTTTTTCAGTTATTGACAACTAAACACCAGCTGTGTCTGGAGCTAGTATATTTCTAAGCAGGGTGTTGAAATAGAAATTCTCAGTGGGCTGGGAGAAAGAATGGGAGGTGGTGAGGAAGGAATCTGTCCACCCACACTGGTTGGAAAATCTACTTTAAGACTCACCCAGCACCAACTGAGCTTAAAACGGTTGTTACAGGGAGCAAGGGCGCTGTGATGGCAATGTGTCAGGCCTAATTGGGACCTTCTGAGAGCTAAGAGTATGTGCAATTCTAGCAGGAAAATGTTAATCCAGTCACAAACACTATAGTCACAGGAAAACTTCCCTTCTGCCCTCCCTGCCTTCCTTACTTAGCAATTCAAGGGAAGTGATCGGTGCATGCTAAACTTATAAAAATTTAAACTATTTGGGCACTTTTGGAAATGAGTTATAGAGCTCTAAACAAACAAACAACAACAAAAAAGAATCCACTATGAAAATGAGATAATAGGTATTGTTGACTCTTCCCTCCTGTAGGGGCAGGTCCAGCCAGAAAGCAAGTCTCCTGAATTTGCAGGAGTGACATTTGCTGGTGATTCAAATTCAACCCACGCCTACTCAGTGAACCAGAGCCCCTTGAAATTTACAGCTCTCGATATCAACACCCAACTTACAATTTTAGGGAAATAAATGTTCACCAACTGTTTCTTAAACAATAGATGAAAAATCAAATGAGCACAATCTCTCCCTTCCTAGCTTTGAGAAAACCTGAGGGTGAGAGGCAGGCTGTCCATGATGGTGTGTCCAATTCCAGCGTCATGAAGACCCAGGAGGGCCCGTTCTCTGTAGGGGGCTTTCCACCGTTATGTTCAACATTTATCTTTTACCGGTGTCAAAGCACAGGCCCTTTGCCAGATCATTTTAGGTGTTATGCCAGGGGTCCTCAAACTATTTAAACAGGGGGCCAGTTCACTGTCCTTCAGACCATTGGAGGGCTGGACTGTGGGCCCCGAGATGAGTTGGCTGCTAAGCTGGACAGGCAGCAGTAGCAAAACACCCGGCAGGCCGCATGAATGTCCTCAGGGGGCCGCATGAGGCCCACAGGCCATAGTTTGGGGAGGCCTGTTTTCACCTTGCTCATTAACAAATAATAAACAAGAAAAGCAACAACTCATACATGCAAAAAAAGCACTTTCCACCCCTCATTTTTGTGTAGTACAGTGTGGACCTTCATGAAAAGCTTTGACCAATAAACTGTGAACCCTACCAAGACAAATATAAAGGAAATAAAGCCAGAGACCTTAGGGGAAAGTACTTTACCACGTTGCTCCTTTTTCTTTGGAAAATAACAAAACAAACTCTAACATGTTTCACTGGGTTTCTAGATTTATTGGGGAAGTTTGGTGTCATTGTTGAATATTCTTTATCTTGGCCTGGTTTGCACTAACATTTATTAATTACTTACCATGTGCCAAATATTATCTAAGTGCTTTGCCTACATTAACTTCTTCCATTCTCACGCCAACTCAGGAGCAAGTCTACTCATTTTAACAGACAAAGTCATACAGCTTTAAAATTGCAACACTCTAATGAATAATAAAATACCACTTAATTTATCATTTTCAAAAAGGGACTTGAACAAAACTAGAAAGGATTTTTCTTTTTTTATAAGATGTAACAGTTTCAGATTAAAGGATGCTTAGAACAGTATAGTGGGGCGTGTTGGATATGAGCACACATTTATCAGAACCCAGAGCCCTGATCTTCAACGGGTGTGCCGTGAGAGGATCTTAGGTGTGCTGCAAAATTTTTAAAGATCATTAATTAAATTATTTTCTAAAGAAGTTCAAAGCACAGTAAGTACAGTCTTTTTTTTACTCTTTTTTGATCAACAGAAATTAAGCGTGATGCGGAAGTGTAACTACAGACACAAGTGTGCTGTGAGATAAAAAAGTTGGAAAACACTACTCTAGAGTTTCTGAGGACAAGGCCCCTTGGCACTCATACCTTTTATCTTGCTACCTAAAGCACAATAAGGCCCTGGTTAACAGCGTTTGCCTTGACTGCACACATACCATGCATCCTATCCGTTGTTTACATATGTGTTTGCTTTGCTTTGCATAAACATTTTATCTCAAGTGTTGCAGGAGGAGCAATGTGGGTAAGTCCCCCAAATTGAACTCTTCTATGAAATCGTTTGCTTCCTTGCACCTCGTATGTAAGTACAAGTAGTTTCCTTATGGGTTATACTTAAGACAAGGTAGGGTGATGGGTCCTGCCAGGTTCCCCAGAAGCAATTCTTTATTTATCCA
Source organism: Galagoides demidoff (assembly GCA_963574575.1). Classification (NCBI taxonomy): domain Eukaryota; kingdom Metazoa; phylum Chordata; class Mammalia; order Primates; family Galagidae; genus Galagoides; species Galagoides demidoff. The sequence continues at coordinate 891 of CAUYQV010039526.1, read as the reverse complement.
CATTTCTTCCAGATCATCTCCAAAGATCTGTCTACCTGTGTTTTAGTTCACCCATGTTTTATTTACAGCATCTCACCAAGACCAGGCAGTACAGAAAGGGACCTTGTGTTTTGTGACAAGCTCCCCTTTCAAGCCTTCATGCTCAAAGAGAATTGACTACAGAGTGTCAGGTGACCTTTAGCTAAGACTTAACAAGCAGGTAGGATACGAAGAACAGAAAACGGCTTTATTGGAATTCTTACAACAAACAATACAGTAAGTCCCTCCTAAGTATTCAAAATTAGAATAATCTTATTATGAAATACATTTTAGAAGTTCACTGAAGGAATCTGATTCCATCTCTATAATATTTTCCTTCCTTGATAAACCTTACACAAAAGTGGTGAGCATTATTTTTCATTTCTGTCTTATTTAGGGCGGTAGGCAGTAACGTCAGCCAGAGACATTAACTCCTGCGTTGTTGTGCATGCTAAAACACTCTCATTAACTGCCATGCCAGCTCTCAACTTATTCAAGAAAAAGAAAATAAGATCTCGGCATGAGACTCATTCTATCCATAGGGGGTCCCATGAACTGTGTTTAAAAATTCAGTAGAAAATGTCCCCATCCCATATATGAAGTTATTTTTATAAATGCCTAAGGCCTTAAATTTTAGGAGCCACTTTCATGATTATTTTTCAAGAAAAGACACTATACTATAGGTGGCTGTGTCTGCAAGTAAGGGGCACAGCTGGTTGAGAATGTCGTGGAGTCACTGGAAGTCCTTGCTGGATGTCACACAAATGATGAACCCTTTCAACATTGTCTTGTAAAGCTTACTGCTGAAACTGATGAACCAGCCAGTGGCAAAATAGGGACTGTGGATTCTTCCCAGCCATGAGCATGGTATGT
>CAUYQV010039525.1:0-11436 GCA_963574575.1 Galagoides demidoff | reverse complement strand
CATGAAGGCTATGTTAACCAGTTTGGTGAAAATATTTCAGATTGTATATAGAACCAGCACACTGTACCCCATGACTGCATTAATGTACACAGCTATGATTTAATAAAAAAAAAAGAAAGAAACAAAAAATGAAGTTTAATTTTCAAAAGGAGTTATAAATTTTAATGTCTTATCCTTTTCAAGAAAGATCCAAATTCAGTCAACGTTATCAAGAACCATTTTCTATAATCAAGATAAAAGTTTCTTCTAAAAGTAAAAGATAATTTATATATGAAAGTGGAGTGAGAGCTTTGAAATATTCTAATAATACTAACTTTAATGATCTCATTTAACCTTCCCATCAAACTCTATGAGGTAGACACTATTTAAACCTTATTTATAGGTGTGAAGATCGAGCCTTGGAAAAGCTGAGTAATCTGCTCAAAGTCACCTGGCCAGTAAATGACAGAGCTGGGATCCAAACTCTTTTTTTTTGGGGGGGGGGAGGATCCAAACTCTTGAAGTTGGTAGCTGACTATTTTACTATCTTGTAGTGCATTACATAGATTAGAGAGTGTTAAAGTAGCAGAAGAGGCTCAGCGCCTGTGGCTCAATCGGCTAAGGCGCCAGCCACGTACACCTAAGGTGGCGGGTTCAAATCCCCAGCCCGGGCCCACCAAACAACAATGATGGCTGCAACCAAAAAATAGCCGGGCATTGTGGTGGGTGCCTGTGGTCCCAGCTACTTGGGAGGCGGAGGCAGGAGACTCACTTGAGCCCAGGAGTTGGAGGTTGCTATGAGCTGTGATGCCATGGCACTCTACCCAGGCGGATAACTTGAGGCTCCATCTCAAAAAAAAAAAAAATATATATATATATATATATATATATATATATATCCAGCTTCAGAGCTCCAGTTGTGCAATCGGTTAGCGCATGGTACTGATAAATATATCCAGCTTCTAATCTGTACCCATCTCTATAGTGAAAATTGCAAAGATGAAGTCCACACTCTCAAGCATGTAAAGAAACAGTTGCAAAATGATTCCATGCTCTGGGATGGAAGAGTCAGGTCCCCAGACATAAGGTAAGTCTTCATGGAGCTGGAGGTAGCTGCCAAGAGAGAGGATAATTTTCCATGTGGACAACTGGAGGGAGGACCTTTCAGACAGAGGGAAGAGGATATGTAAAGGCTCTGGAACTTGAAAGCACATGTGTAGTCTGGGAGGCTCACGGAGCTAGTGAAGGCAGCAGAGCGAAATAGGAAAGGACCGGAAACAAGGTAGGGCCAGAGTCGGCTACAAACAGAATTTTATCTGAAGACCAGTCTCTAAAACTGCCTTTGCAGGATCCTTGAAAGTTTTCAGATTTACACTTAGGGATTTATAAGTGCTCCACAAAAGCTTATTAAATTTCGGTGTATTCACCGATCCCAGCACATTCTGGATCGTCTCCTTGGAAACAACCGTGGAATCCCTGAGATGCTTTCATTCGTGATCACCTTGAGGTCTAGCAATAATGTTTTAAATGTCCCAGGGTGGAAAAGAGGGGCAGACCTGATGTATAAAAGCTAACTAATGTCACAATTCGCAGCACCAGAAAAACCGTGGGAGAATCAAGTCTCAGAGTCACCCAAAGTAATAAAGGCAGCCAAGCTCGAAACAACCTGAGCTAAAACAGCAATTCATTTTGACTAAGTGGCAGTTTAGTTTCAGCTAAACCACATCATCTATCATATTAAATAAATAATACTAATTTGAATGTTATTGCTTTTATGTGCTTAGTTTCTAATTTGTTTTAGTCTTATAGTTGTTTATGAACTTCCTTTGTCATTGATACTAAAAAATAATTTTGCTCCCATTTTGACTCTGAAATTGGGATGCATCTTAAAATCTACTGCCTCTTACAATTCCAATTGACAGCACTTTTTCCCTGTTAATGCTACATAAAATACTACCATGTCTTACAATTGATGATGCTTTAGATTCAATGAAGCATAGTCTATGCAAAATGACTTGATATCTAGTTTTGTTTGTAAGTAAGTAACATTAAATTGTTCAACGTTTAAACAAATATATGGATCCATAGAATGTTTTCCATAAAAACAGCTTACGTGCTAACATGCTACTCATGTTACAGTAGCACTGATAGCAATGAGGCATGAGAAGAAGTTTTCATAACAGGAATGACATGGTCAGATTCCCAGATCAGTCAGATACTCTAGCACTACATTTAATAGAAATAGAGAGACCGGAGTTGGGCACAGGACCTCATGCCTGTAATCCTAGCACTCTAGAAGGGCAAGGCAGGTAGATAGCCTGAGCTCAAAAGTTCAAGACCACCCTAAACAAGAGTGAGACCCCAATCTCTACTAAAAATAGAGAAACTAGCCAGGTGTGGCAGGCACCTATAGTGCCACTTCCTTGGGAGGCTAAGGCAGGAAGATTGCTTGCGCCCAGAAGTTTAAGGTTGCTGTGAGCTAGAACACTACAGCATTCTACTCAGAGCAACAGAGTGAGAGTCTTTCTAAAAAAAAAAAAAAAAAAAAAAAAACAAGAAATAGAGTAACCAGTTTTGCCGTAGACCAAGTGAGGAACTGTATAGACATAAACTGAGGAAATAAAAGGAAAGATGATGACGTAACTTGAAAAGATACACAGGAGGTAAACTCAACAGGATTGAGGAGCAAGGATGGGTGGGGAGGATCCAGGGACGATGCTGGATTTCTGGACGGAAGGAAGTTAACATCCCCAAGGAACAGAAAGGTAGTGAAGGTCGAGATGGTGTGGTCGTGGTGATATAATGATGATGATAGTGATGCCAGTGTTAAAGGCTGTGGTGATAATGGTGGTGGTGACGGTGATAGAGGTCATGGTGGTGATGATGATGGTGGTTATAATAATGGAGGCAATAATGAGCATTGGTGGTGATGAAAATGAAGATGGCAGTGGTGGTGATGGTGCTCACAGGAGTCATAATGGGTGGTCATGGTAATGGTGATGAAGGTAATGATGGTAGTGATGATAATGGTGGTGATGATGGTGATGCTAGTGGTGGTGACTATGCTGATGGAGATGGTGGACGTGATGACGGTGGAGGTGATAGTGCCAATGGAGGTGGTATGTGGTGATAATACTGGACTGAGTAACAGTAAAAGAAGAGATGATAGTGGTAGTGATGGTGGTGGGAGGATGGTAAAGAATGGTGGTCATGGTAGTGATGGTGATTAATATTGTAGAATTATCACCATGATATTTTAACTGGGAGGCCTAAAAATAAAAATGTCCTCACTGAGCATTGGTCCTTTTAACTGCCCCACCTTGACATCAAGCAGGATGTCACCTTGGATCCTCTCACTGGGGGAGATCCAAGCTTCTCCAGCCGTCATCACACTTCTTTCTTCCTATCTATCACAACTGTAGGTATCACTCTCACTCCCTAATAACTCAATGGGAAATAAATTATAAGAGGATGCTGGAACCAAGAATTCCCCCCCCACAGCAGGGAATACCCATTATTTACCCATAAAAATATTTCAAGGGTTATTAGCATGTAAACTGTGATTAATTAAATTCACAAAAATTGTTTCTGATGCATGTAAATGAGGTGGCTCCTGCTGGGTGAGACTTTACTCTCTCTCCTACTGCCAGAGGAGACAGTTGGGGTAAGTCACTCAACTGGTCTCCTGCTCCAGAAACTTTGGAAATGATAAGAATATACGTCCCAGGTGGCACCTGTGGCTCAGTGGGTAGGGTGCTGGCCCCATATACCGAGGGTGACAGGTTCAAACCTGGCCCCAGCCAAACTGCAACTAAAAAATAGCCGGGCATTGTAGCAGGTGCCTGTAGTCCCAGCTACTTGGGAGGCTGAAGCAAGAGAATCACCTAAGCCCAGGAGCTGGAGGTTGCTGTGAGCTGTGACGCCACAGCACTGTACTGAGGATGATAAAGTAAGACTGTTTCTACAAAAAAAAATATATATATACACACACATATATGTTCCATCTCAAATGTGGTTCTGCCCTGAGCTCTCCCAGACTCATCCATTTAGGTCAGATCTATGCAATTAAGGGGAAAAGTCTGATGATGGTTTCCCTACTTGGGAATTTACTCAGACCCATGAGCCCTGATCACAGAGCTTGAAGGAAACAGAAGGGAGAAAATCATTGTCCTTTAGTGTGCTCTGATCACTGAGTCCAGGAAGGAGCTAAGACTAGCTCAAGGTTACAGGGCTTCCTCACTCTCACAGGGTTTTCATGAGGTCAACAAGAACCAGGATTGCACACAGAAAGGAAGCTGACCCAGAATGTGCAGCCAGATAAAAGAGCGAAGGAAGGAGGAGGGGCCAGACTGGGTTATAGTGCTGTCCAGGATCTGAAGGGTTTGGTCATTGTCTCTGTCTGTTAAGTCTCCAAAGATCCACCTGGCTGAATTCCGAGGCATTTGTGCCACAGTGACTCATGAGGGTCTCAGTCATCCAAGGACATGTCCAGGTCCTCAGTGCCCACACTGGTGAGGACACAGTGCTCAGCGAGGGTTACTCTTCCAGCCCCAGCTCTCTGCTGTGCAGAGAGTCTGTGGCAGCTGTGTGTAGCTCTCTCTACACACAGCTGCCCACTAGACATATCCACCAGGAGGTCCCTTGGCTACCTTGGATTCAACCAACCTCATAACCGCTCTACCTTCTCCAGCCTCTCCTCTGTGTTTCCCAGCTGGGCACCTCTGTACACTCAGCTTCCAAGGATCACCCAGGGCTATTCTTGACTCATCCCTGTCTCTCTCCCCCCACATGTAATCACTAAGTCCTATTGATTCAACTTTTTAACCTCTGCACATTCTAACCACACTCTCCCTTCCTGCTGCTGCCGTCTGAGTTTAGCTGACATCCTCTCCAGGTGGCTACAGGGGTCTCAGGGGTCAGGGGCACAACTGGCGATAATAATGGTGATGATGATGTCTCATTGCCTCCACATTAGTCTTCCTCTTTTCATCCTTTATAGCAACCTCTTGCCTCACCTCCTGGGCAAATTTTATGCCAAGAGATATCCACATAGCTGATAAAATGTGATTTCTGGGTGTGTCTGGATCAGTAGACTATTGAGTAAAGAAGATCCACCTTCACCAATGTGGGCATCATCACCCAATCCCTTGAGGGCCCAGATGGAACAAAGAGGAGAGGAAGGGTGAACTCTCTCTCTCTCCTAGAGCTGGGACATCATCTTCTCCTATCTTAGACATCGGAGTCTCCGGTTCTAGAACCTTTGGGCTCTGGGACTTACACCAGAGCGCCTCTTCCCCCTCTCCACCCCCAGCTCTTGGTCCTGTGGCCTTGAGCTGAATCACACAACTGGCTTTCCTCATTCTCCAGCTTGCAGACAGCACATCACAGAGGACTTCTGACCTCCAGTTTGCCAAAGAAATTTGCTCATATATCTACATATATACGATTGGTTCTGCCTCTCTGATACGTCACACAAACCAGACTGTTGTCACTGTTGATGATTCTTCCTGCTGTAAAGGCTGTCAAGTAAAGAAAGAAAAACTCAACTGCTCAGCCTGCCCCTCATCCAGCTCCATTACCCCATGCTTTGACATTACCAGAATGCCACTCCCTCCCAAGCCCCTCCAGGCATGGCAACCTCCCTGACCTGTCCGGCAACACACTTTTTGAAAATACAGCCTTTCTCAGCTGTCTAGGCAACACTGCCTCCTCCTTGGAGCTTCCACAGCACTTGGTTCCTCTCTCTTTTGTGGCACTCACCACCTCACCCTACCGTGAACATGGCTATTCTGTCCCCTGGGCTGGGAACAGTGTTGTATGCCTTCGGAGTGCAGAGAGCACAGGCTCAGAGTCCACTGGTTGAGTTGTACAGACCTTCTCTGCCTCTGGCCATCTCGGGGATCTGAGGAGTGTTTCTTTATTCCTTTATTCCTTCAGTAGACATTTCCTGACCACCTTGTGGGTACCATCTTCAGGTTTGGAGGGGGAGGGTAAGAATCCACACAAGTAAGACCTCTTTGCTAAGCTCTAAACCATGACGTTCTCACCTATAATGGATCATAAACCCAACTCCCCAGCACTGAAATGAGGGCCATAAAATTGGGGGCAGGTGGGGCAGAAGCCTCCCTGTGTAAGGTTCCAGGCCAGCAAGCTATGGCTTGCTACGGTCTGCACCAGGCCCAGGAGTTCACTCTGCCTGCTCCTCTGTTTCCCTCCCTCGTAGATCTAGGGCTGGAAACCCCAGCGGCAATGATGGGTCCAGTCCTGGTTTCTCCCAGCACCCGCAGTGCCCACCTTGGCACAGACACCAGGCTGGACCCAAGAACCCCTGCTCCTGTCTAGAGAAGGAAACGATTGTGTATGTGGCAGTGGTGGAAGCCCCAGTGCAGGCTGCAGCTCCCGCCCAGTGAACATCTGCAGTGGGCCAGACACTCTGCCGTGCACCTCCATGGGCCGCCCTGTAAGACGATGGCGTTTCTCAGGTGATAGGAGGATAGAGCCAGCCATGCCTGGAGAACACACCCATACCAGGTGTGGTCCACAGATGTGCAAAATATCTGAGCAGTGCTGCATCAGGGGACATAGGCCATAGTACCTCACCCTGTGGACAGCTAACTATGAGACAAGACATGGCTCAGGTAGTTTTGCTGTCCCCTAGAACACCCCTAGAGTACTTACTGAGGGTGGCCTTCTGCCCAGCACCCTGAGGCCTGATGGTCTATCCTAGAATCCTCTGTACTGTTTGCCCTAGAGGCCTGTGAGAAATTCAAGTGAGGCAATCTGGAAACTCCCGAATGCAATTTCCCTGAGGAGGGGAAGGGGTAAGAAGGAGGGGGAGGAGACAGAAAGTCTGAGGCTGGAAGTCAAGACAAGAGAGTCAGGAAGAGCAACCACCAGGGCCAGAAAGGGGCCACAGACAGAGAACTGTCCCTGAGCCCACTGGCTTCCTCCACCAGGCCACCGGGACCTCAAGCAGCCCTGACTCAGCTCCCGTCCTGGCAGGCCCTGAAGATGGGGCACCCAAATACCAGAGCCCTCCAGACACCAAGGAGCCCACATGGGATAGCATCCAGATGGCTGCAGGGGTCTCAGGGGCCAGGTGGGGGGTGGGGGGTGTTGACAAGGTAAGATGGCAGGGACCCGGTAGTAACCATGGGGAAGCCAGAATCAGAAGAAACAAAGCAGATGGAGGGAGGGAAACATTCCAATCTTTGTGTCTAAACCACCCACTACCTGATGTCTCCTCCACGTGGAAGGAGCCTAAATAGTCCTATACTTACATTGTCAGGTTCCTCTTGTGCTTCAGATGTGCAACCAATTTCTTTCAAAGACTCCACCTCTGCCATTTCCCCACATCATTCCTGCTGATCAGTTTTGGAGCTGTCTTAGGGGAATCCAGTCCCATCACCCCATAAATAACATTTAGGTAACTGGGATCTTCACAAACTCGGTGCTGAGGTGGCCCTTGACTAGGTGGGCATCATGGGTGATGACGGTGTTTCCAAAACCTAGTGGTATTTGTTTTCTGTTATTAACCAAATACATATATATGATGTATATAGTGATAAATTGAAGCAAAGGACATATAGTCAAAATGTAACTTTCCCACCTAACTCAGCCACCCTGTTCCCATTTCTAATCCCCACGTCACAATTCTCTCCTTTTACAGAGTCACATGTGTAAAACAAATACAAATATATCCCCCAACTTTCCCTCCTTGAATGGCAACACACCATAAAGATTTTCGCCATCACAATTTTTCCCCTTAATATTTATTGGACACTATGCCGTAACAATAGGTATAAATCTCTCATAATTTGCAACACTTAGAAACAGATCGTAATTTATTTAAAGGGTGTCCATCTGATAAGCCTGTAATAAGTTATTAAACACCATGCCAGGCGGAGGGCAGTAGCTCATGCCCGTGATCCTAGCACTCTAGGAGGTTGAAGCAGGTGGATCACTTGGGCTCAGGAGTTCGAGACCACCCCGAGCATGTGCAAGACTCCATCTCTACTAAAAAAATGATAGCTAGGCATTGTAGTGGTCACCTGTACTCCCAGCTACTTGGGCAGCTGAGGCAAGAGGATTGCTTGAGCCCAGAAGTTTGAGGTTGCTGTGAACTATGATTCCACAGCACTCTACCCAGGGTGACAAAGTGAGACTCTGTCTCAAAAAAATTAGATAAATAAAAATAAACACCATGCTATTCCTCATAGCAGCCTCCAGAGACACACACGTTATTCCTAAAATGATTAGAACAGGAGCCCTCAATCCCAGCTGCAGAGTGGAATCACCCAGGGAGCCAGGCTGCCCCTCAGGTTGTGGTTCAAGTGACTGACTCTCCACACCCTCTCTGGCCCCAGCTGCTGTGTGTGCCGCTCAGACCCCTGTGAGCCATGGTCAGGCTTTGTGATAATCCATTTTTATTTTGCATTACAGTTGTTATTCCTGCCTGCTGCGGCTACCTCCAGACAGTATTTCTCAGGACATTAACCTTTATGGCTTTCCTATACCACTGTTCCTCGGAGCTGTACTTGACTCCACTCAGGAGACTGGGGGCAGAGCCACTGCAGTCACAGTAAAGGGGTAGTTAACACGCCAGGGTCCCTGAGAGATTAACCTTCCCACTGGGATTGGTGGCCTTTGGTTCAGTCCCATAGATTGTGATTTAGATCCAGACACAAATGCAGAGAAAGACACAGAGAAGTGTCGAAAAAAATGGGACAGATATTAAGATAAGGGAAAGAGAGGGGGAGAGACACAGAGAGCTGTGCCCTCATCCCCAGCTATATGAACATGGTGTGTTTGAACTGATTCAAGGACATTTTCCATCAGATAAATAAATCAATAAATCATGTATTAAGACACTGTTATCAATAAAAAAAATAGCTACTATTATGGAGTACTTCCTTGATGCCAAAAGAAACATAGATATGATCTCTGATTCTCTCTGAAACCCTATAGAAGGTAGTAATGTGAGGGAACTACAACCCAGAGAATTAAGTCCCTTTGTCTAAGAGTATTAGTCAGTATAGGCAAGTTATGCTTTGGTAACAAACAGTCCCAAAAATCTCAGTGAGAGAGCAGAAGATTAGCTCTCACTCAAGCTCCATGCCCATCAAGGGTTGGCAATGACTCTGCTCCATGCTACCTTTGTAGTGGACGCTGTATCCTTTGGGTCCTTCAGTCTTTAGGGGCTTATCTCATGTTAGAATACAGTGTCCACTACAAAGGTAGCATGGAGCAGAGTCATTGCCAACGCTTGACCACGGTATTTCTCTGTCCTCAGCAAATAAAAAATACTCATTCAAAAAAAAAAAAAAACTGAAGAACCAACATATTCCCCTGTGCTGTGCTGGTAAATGTTCAATAATGGTTTTCAGGGGTGAAACAACAAATATGTACAGGGCATGCATAAAGTTCATGTTCAAGTTAAAATTCACAACTATTTTAAATTGCACACAAACTTTATGGACACCCTGTGTGTGTGTGTGTGTGTCTTTATTATAGGTTTTACTGATATAAAGGATATATACACAGATTATAAATAATAACAAAATATAGAACAATCTTTATTGTAAATACCAAATAGCCAAATGATTCAAATAGAAAGCTTCTATTAATTTTTAACAAACTCCTATATGCCTAGCCCACCAAGAATTGCAATTCAACTCTGATTTGACATTTTTTGTTGTTATTCATAATGGAAAAGCTGCCATTTTGATACTTTTCAGTTTAATGTGCTTTTTCTCCATCACTTTCTCACATCTAGACAATCAACCAAACAATAAATAAAGCCTTGGTTTGTAGCGTCTGCCAATTTCCAAGGCATAAATCCTCCTGCAGTGGCCAATGTCAGGCTCCCACAGTGAAGTCACTGCACCAGAGCTGGAAAGAGCTGTGTGGTTTCACACCAGGCAGATGCCATCACAAATAAGCGCAAGGATGTGGGTAATTGTGCAATGCGGTACAATAGCTAGGAAGTGATGGACTTGGGGTATTTACATCCCTCATTTTTAATAAAGTGTGTTTATCTATAAGTTTACACAACTTAGTTTTGGATGATGGCTGTGTTTAATAGCTGGCCTATAAAATCCCTGCATGCCTCTACTATTCTCCCAGCTGCCAGGGTTCTCCCCATCACCCTCCACTGTCAACCCTCTCTGGGAATTGCCCTCAGCTAAAGAGCTCCATCTCACCCAAGACCACATCCCCTTCCTGGGGTAGCTTGTATCCAGCAAGTGGTTGATGTAGAAATATAAAATCTCAAACTATCACCCCAACTTGGGACATGGCTAAAGGACCACCAACTTCAGTGCTCTCTGGGGAGCCCCCTTCTGTGTCGGCCCAGTTCTGCTTCCTTCCTTCCCAAGAATGTGGGTCCTGAGAGCACTGTCTGGTAAACCTCACACACATCAGTCTCCATCTAGATCAGTGATTTTTAACCGGTGTGCCAAGGAACAGTGGTGTGCCATGAGAGGATCTTAGGGGTGCCATGAAAATTTTTAAAGATCATTAATTAAATTCTTTTTGAAAGAAAATCAAGGCACAGTAAGTATATTCCTTCTTTTATTCTTTTTAATCAACATAATTTAAATGTGCTATGGAAGTTTAACTATAGGTTCGAGTGTGCTGTGAGATTTTTTTTTTAAAAAACTGAGAAACACTGATCTAGAGTGTGTTATTCAGAGAGCCAGCCTGTGACCCCTTCACTCTGGGCTCCAAGATGATAGAGCAGCACTTTCTGGAACATTTTAGTTGGTCATCACAGGAGAAGGCAAGAGATCTCTAAAGCGGCTTCCTTCTGCTCACAACTCATTGATCTGAGCTACTCATAAGATCCTACCCAACCATCACAGAAGGGGCAATAGGCAGAACACTGGGCAAACCAGTAGCATTACCACTGCACGGTCACACACCTGCTAAAAGACAGCTCTGGGACAGAATTCCAGGTGTCTCTGAGCACAAATATATCCTCGTCCCTCTGGGCCACTTAAGGACTGAAACTTACTACCCAGGTCCTGAGAATATGAAGATGAATAATGTCCATTCCTCACCCTGAGCGCCACCCTGAAGCACCCACAGTACTAGAGCTCATATAGAGACTTTGTTAGACCCAAAGCAGGGGTCTTAGGGATGGATGCCCCCAAGAAGAGTCACCACGCTCAGGTCGATGCAAAAGTAAGAGGCGAGTTTATTGCTGACGCGTCAGGGTCCCTCAGCCGCTCGGGGAGAAAGACCCTGAAAAGCTGTTACCGGTTTCTTTTAAAGTTGTAAAACCGCAACCAGATGGGTGTGGGGGTCGGCGATTGTTTGAAAAGGGGGATTCTGATCAGGGTAAGGTCACTGGTCTGTTTAAGCGAGCGAAATTCCAAGCATTCCGAGCAGGGAGTGGGTTTGTGCAGAGAGGTCTGTTGTTTATCAATGGCCGAGCAGGGAGTGAGCAGGGTCAGG